>JAQIWJ010000392.1:0-22274 GCA_034695185.1 Discolaimus major
GAACAATTGAACATTCGAAATTGACCAAGATTTCTTCACCATTTCAGGGACACGACTGATCAGAACGAAATCACAAGCCGAGAATGACGATTTTTCTCTATTCTGAATCAAAACGACGATTTTTCTCCCTTCAGAATCTGCCGTCGAAATGCAATCACTTTACACTGAATCACTCTTGGCGGTGAAAAAGGCGGCGCTCGCTTCTGATTGGCCAGGCTCGTTTCTACGCGTTCAATATGCTCCGTATGCGTTGCAAAATCGAACAGTTTTCTCCGATCGGCCGAATCGATCAATCCTGATCAGATGGATAAAAATCGATATCACCGTCGAAATCAGCATCCCTGATTATCCTGGAAATAGTCTTCCAATGAAAATTCTAGCGTGAATATTGCGCAATTTATGCCTGTGCAAAATTTTGGGCATTCAACAAGTGGAAATTGGTTTTTGATCGAATAAAATTTCGGTTGAATATGATTAATCCTCAAAAATCGAATGTAGAAATGGATGTTTTTGACTATACTGTTTTGGACTCGAGCGGTTACAGTATACCCTGAACTTTATTATCGAATCGATTTCCCAATCGATTTTGTATTACACGGAGACGATTGGACCGTGTTTTCTGATATAATCGAGGACGCTCTATCCAACGGTGGCGTCCATTTCTCTCGATAGCGCGTATTTATGAAGCTGATCATTTTGATCAACTTATCGATTTTTGCTGATCGGTGAAATTTGATGGCAGAATCGGATAAGGCATGCTTCGTTGTGTCTGAAAGCATGATTTTCGGGCAGGTACGAGGTATTTTTGGCTTCGTGAGGCTTGTAGATTCTGAATTCATGTTTGACTATTCTGACCCATTTTTGGTAAGCCTTTTGCCAGAAAGATTCTTGTCAAAAACCACTTCCAAAATTTTCCTTCATTCATGAAATGAAGCCCATTAACCAGTGTGCTTCGTCAATTTTGAGCTTTCATGCTCAAAAACGGCAGCAATCCGATGGTTGCAGAAGCGGTTACAGTATGCCTTTTTGAAAAATACACGCAATTTTGAGTATTCTGATAAAAAAAATCAAGCTTGCCATCTGGATAGAGGTCATATAAATGCGATTTTGGGCGATTCAGTTGATCAATATCGAAGATTATTTGCAGTTACATGGCGGATCGGGAGGTCTATATACCTGCCAAGGTTGGACGACGAGATCGATACCGATCAAGAAATAATTGCTTAAAATCGATTTTAAAACCAGAATTTTTTTCCCGCCAATCGTCATTCGTTTCTCATGGTGTACTGGTCGATATTCAAGGATATATGGTAATTCCCAAATGTGTATATTCGAGGGGAGTCTAAAATGTAAGCCGATGGTCACTCTAGTGGTCGAATATGAGAAATGTTTTCGTTCAATATTTTGCCCACCGCATTGGGTATAGGCTGGTTTTTGGATCATCAATCGATGCAAATCAATTATCGAAAATATACCAATTATGCAGCCAAATTAGGCTCCATATTTTATACACTAGACCACCAATATCGGTGCAATTTTGCAAGATGAGCATTAACACGACCAAATTAGCCTTATTGTGCAAAGAAAAATATATCCACCTTCTTCTCGTATGTTTTTATCTCCTGTTCCAATGGTCCCCAGTGCAGTTTGGCATTTGGATAAAGTAAATTAAGCAACCAAACGATCAATTTGCATTCACATACGCCCTTTTGGCAGTAAATTAGCATTTTAGCCGAAAGGGCATAACTGATTTTGGCCGTTCTAATGGTAAACTTAATCTTGAATGAAACTGAAAATTTCATATTCCAGAGAAAAAAACACGAAATCGAAATTTCTCAAATTCCGGAATCGTCTAAATTCACTGCAATCCTAAGCGATTGTAAATCTGTTTTATGATATCGGCTTTCTTCGTTCCTTTCAACGTGATATTCTTCTGTTTGCATAATTCTCGTAATACCGGTACCGTGATCGATTCCAGCTGAAAACGGGATGCCATTTGATCATCGATTAATCAATGATCTGAGAAAATCAACTTACGCGATGCTCTTTAGCTTCAGTTTCGAGATCAACGCCGTCAACTTTCGCCTTTTTCGATGCAAAACCACCAGCGGCCGTTCCCTGAAAGAAAATCGGACTATCAATTTGATTAGAATTCAAATCCGAGCAGCAGAATGGCCACGTGGCAATTCTGATCATCCAAGCGTGGGTTTGGATAATGGGAAGAGAAAAATGATCAGCAGCATCGCTCACTTTTCTTTTGCTGCCACTACTACCACTAGCATCGTGATTCTCCGAAAATACTGAATTCACGAAATCGTCCATTTCTTGGCTGCCTTTCTTCTCCATCCATTCAATATTCGGTTCTGAAAGAATGAGATTTTTCAATAATTGCCTGAGAAGATCCAGAATATGCGATTCACCTGTGACATCCACCATTTGTTCCACCGATTCCCTGTCCAATGCGATAGCTTCCACAGCTCGATAGTGCTTTTGTAAAGCTGAAATATGCATCAGTATCAGCATTTGATCTTATCAGTATTCACGTGGAGACCACATCCGAATTAAATAGTGCGTACGTACCTGGATTTGGAAATAGCTCCGGACCGAAATTATCCGTTTTCAGTTTACGAATCAATGCTTTGGCCGTTTCGATTTGCTCCACACTCGGCTTCACTGGAACGCGTTGCTCGGTGACCTTCTGTAAATCCCTGATATCGTCGGCGTACGGCAAATAGACGACGTTGAATCCTGACGGCGTTGATTGGACGCCTTTCTCGTCCAATTCTTCCGGCTAAAACAGAGGAACCAATTAGGCCACGCAGCTTTGAGCTGAATGAAACTTTTTGTTACCTGTGGCAATAATGCGACCAGCCTCGGAGCCATATTTCCTCTGGCCACCAATCGACATATGGCCATGACTCGACGAGCGGCACATTTCTCCAATAAGGCTCGGAATAGTTTAGACGATCCTTGAACCAGCTTATCTTCCGGATACACGAATAATCCCGGTTGAACGTAATGGTATGGCTTCAAATACGATTGAGGCTTGAATCCGAGCAGAACGAATCCGGTCGTCGTTGCTGGCAAACCCAATCCTGCAAAAAGCATGCCGTTATTGGATGCTGGCATTTGCAGTCGTGCTCGAAGAGCATGAAGCTTTCTAGCTCCTTACCTGAATCATCTCCTTCCTTCGCGATATTCGTCTTCAATTGATCCACCTCGTCTTTATCGAAAGCGATCTTCTTGCCACCGTACGTTTGATATTTCTTCATATCCACTTGCAGTATTTTCTCACCGGTCTCCTGAAAAAGTTGCCACGTGTATCATGAGATTTCAAATCCCGAATTTTACATACCGCATCCATAAAAGTTCTGGCCGATGCCACTGGTTCATTCGTCTTTCTGTCCAACGTTTTTGCAGTTGGAATGCGAGCAATTGCGTACATATTGTACCTGAAATAAAAAACGATTTTGCAATACATCCACAGCAAAGGATGCTTCAACTTACAAACCAACTCCGAATTCAACGCCAGGACCGAGTTGGAAGAATAAATTCGCAGTAGCTCGACGCTTGTAGCTTTTGGAAGCAGTCCTGAAATCAGATCCATTTTTGACCACATTCTCTGAAGACATTCCTTCTTCAGACATACCTGTGTTGCAATTCGTCATACCGATCGGCCGCAATCTCAGCGCATTCGGCTGCCGATTTATCCAATGCAATCTGAAAGGATTGACTTTTAGCATTGCAAATTATGATAAGCAAAATGCATACTTGATAAAACGCCGACCAATCGAAATTGTCGCCTCCAACTGGCAATACGTCGATTCCAATATTCTGATCCGACAGATCCTTGACCTTTTGAATGACGCGTTTCTGAAAGAGGCGTAAATCAGCATTCCGCAGATACGAAAATCTGCGAGCATACCTGCATATCCGGATCATTCTTATGCGGTTTATCGCAATTGGTCAATAAGATGATTCGTTTCGTTCCTTGTTTCGCTCCTTGAGCACTGAACATCGTTCCGGCCATCCAAAACGTCTCGTCCAATTTAGCTTCACCGTGACCGAGTTCGTCCATGAATTTCTCTTTGCCATCCTCTGAAAATCATCATGTTAGCCTATGATCTGAATGATCAGAAAGACGTACCGGTCAAGAATGATTCCAATTGTTTGACTTGATTCGCATCCGGTAATCCCAATTCTTGAAATACGTACACGTGCTCGAAATTGTGGCTATTCTTCGATGCATTCTGAAAGAAAAGATCATTAATAATCTGTCTGATTTTCGATAGGCAGAGGCTTACTGTATTGTAAAGCAATACGCCCAAATAATCCTTATCGCCAGTCACGCATCGAAGTTTGTACATACTGGTGACAGCCTGAAAAAGAATGATTGGGATTCTACAGTAATCCCACACAGAAGTTGCTTACCTTCAAGCAATTTTGGAAGCACGTCGATGCTTCCTCCCCTTCTTCGCCTTCCATTTTCGTTTTCAACATCGATTGAGAACAATCGATCATGAAGATCAAATAATCGTGACCGCGCCATTTATCCTGAAATAAGAATACTCATTAGCATTGATAATTCGACGGTCACTTATCAACGTACCTGCTTGATTTCATCATCATCGCCTTCATCATCCACAGCGTATTGCCAACTTCGATTATCCATGGTTGCTAAAAATCAGATACATGATATCACATAATCCAATGATCAATCAAAGATATCAAAGGCATATCAAGCCTTTACATTTTCCAACACACACTCTTTCACAATGGAATTTACTAATCCAAATGAATATTGACAATAATTTGCAAATTGCGCAATTTCGCCCAATTCCTGATTATATCACATTCTTTCGGGAAGGAAAAATACTACATCCTCTGTGAAAGCGCTTGCTGCTCGGAATTCATTGGCTTTGACTCGAACGTAACAACGTTGAGGACATTCGCGAGACTTTGCCTGCGGCCTCGGAACTGACCATCGCAAAATATATTCTTTGGAATAATATGGTGGAAATCGTACGCCGCTTTCTGGCCTCGGTTGGAAACGCAGCTGAGACGCAAATTGCGCAATTTGGCATGGAATGCTGGCAATGAAGACTCACGCTTACCCTGTCATCCTTGCTGAACATATTGGAGAATATTCGGCCGAGAATACCACGAGATGCGCCCAGGATCTTCACATCTTTCTCCACCAGCAAATCCAATACGAAATTCTGGATTTCCGCCGTAGTATCGGAAGTCGCGTCGTCGTCGTCGTCGTGAACAGCATTATTGGATAGGCGAGACAGCAGACTTCGATATCTGGATACCAAACGTTCGATTTCCGCCATTTGTGAGCACAGGTTCTGAAAATTAGATACTTCGCATAAGAAGCATCAAGCTGCCAATGACTAATGTCATACCTCATAATCCTCAGAAGAATTCCTCAACGTTGCTTGGACGAAATTGCTCGTCAATGACTTCCAATCATCCGCGACGAATTTGCTGATCGATGCGGCTTCTTCTTCCAATTGCAATAATGCGCAGGTGAATAAAGGTGCCGCCAGGAGACGTGAAACTTCCGACAGCTGCATTCCATATAGCCAATGTAAGATCTGAAAACGAAATGCTCGTTACATCCCATTTCAAAAAATCAATCAACTTTACCTTCTCAGCTTCAGTCGTATCATCGAACAGCCGCTTCTGCCTGGCAACCGGTACTGGCCTGGCGTTGTCCCACACTTCACGCCACAAATTGCCTGGAGTCGACATCCGCTCCGACAGACTGCCAGCCATAGTACCAGTCTCTCGATCCAATTCTTCAATCCAATCTCGCGGCGAATACCAACGGATAAAATCTTCCATGCGAGCATTCGGATTTGCAGCCTGAAATAGAAGATCCTTGAGAAATCTAGTTATAAATACAGCTTTGCTACCTTGAAAGCTTCCATATCTGACAGCAACGATGGTGTTTGCATCTTTGCTCTCGCAAACGCAGATTCATCCGACGTTCCCATATTGGTCAGCATTCGTCCATATTGCTCTAATACATCTTCGGTTACTGGAGCGGGATCCTGAAATAGGAACAACTTGACTATCTCAGGGGAAAAAACGACGCTTCAAGCATACTTGCGTCACTGGTATGAATAATTGTTCATTCGGATTCTCCAATAGAAAAGCATCCGGTGCCAATGGTCGCATGCGTCCCTCTGGTTTCGAAACAGTGGCTTGATCAATCTCGGACGTGTCCTCGAAGCAGTCGTAGAATTCATCCCCGCTCCTCGAAGATGCTGTTGAATCGGTTGATCTGGCGTCGATAAATGCTTGCTGCTTTTGCCGTTTCAATTTGTGCAGGATGCAGCAATTGAGCATCTGCAATGAACGAGCGATTAGGCAGGAGGGCAGGTGATTGAAACTAAAATTCCTACCTGCAATTTCTGATGCAGCAAGCAGTCGGCCAATCCGGGATTGGAGCCATCAAACCTAAAATAATTGCGCATGAGTAAGGCTGCAAAACAAGCAAACATCTGCTTACCCAGGCAATGCAATCCCATGCTCCCACCGATATCGCAATTCCAAAATGAATTCTCGCCATAACTGACAGGCTGCTGATATTCCTTGCATACTCTTGGCCAAATGACAAATAACCAATGCGAGACGGCAAGTCAAACTGGACGTTGGAGCGGTTTTCGATTTTCGTAACGCTGCCTGAAAGAGAGCAGTATTAAAACGAGGAAAAGGCGCTCCAAGAACTCATACCTTAATTCCTGAATCAACTTCGACTTTGCCAACTGACGACGCAGATTCATCGCCCATTTTTGTAAATTTCTTCTCACTGGAGACGACAGCTGAACCAGGAGGCGGTGAACGCATTGTGCTGCCAGATTTCTCTTTCGGATCGTCGTTCTCGTCACGCTTCTTCAGCTGCCTGCCATCGTCCTGACGTTCCAAGCCGGCGTCGGGAAACAGGTATTGCAGAAATCGTGTGAGCGCAGCGTCGTCGAGCGGTGCTTGTCCTTCTGCGTCTGGCGTCGGCGACAAAGAATGCTTGTTCAATCGTGATTGCAAAATTGAAATCTCGAGCAGTGATGGATTGGTTAATCGGCCCAAAGCTCTCGCCGCTGTTGAAGAATCTAAAACAGAAGCTTGCATGTACTGCTTTTCACAGCAGCAGTGACAGATGCTTACCAAGCTTATTCGGACCAAGAATATCGTCCACATTCTTTTGACAACAGGCCAATTTCAAAAACGTCGACAACGCCTCGGCTAAAATAGGCGACATTCAATCGTGAGTAAAAACCAATCAAAAACTTCTTACCCAACAACATGACGCCAATATCTGTGAATTCAACAGTGGCGTTCCAATACGGTGCCGTCAACGGCTCCAAATCGGAATACACGTCGTTCTCCACCAGCATATCCTCGTTCAAATTCAGCCACGTCGCGGATAAATAAATTTTGCTGAAAAGCAACGCCTTCAATCCACGGAACTCTAAAGGCAAACGCTGTCACTTACTCAATCGTATCCTGAATAGCTCCAAACGACAGTCGACCGATATCGCTGATTCCGAGGACGTTATCTCGCGATTTCTCCACGTCGTCGATTTGTGACGGCCAATTGCTGTCGAACGCTTCTCTCAATTCGTAGATAATTCGAAGCGAAACCTTGACTGGCGGCGGCGGTGTGAAGGAACACGCCTGAAATAAGGCCACATTTAGAACCATGAAAAATAATTAGAAAAACCAACATACCACTTGCTCCTTGAAGATGTCCAATATTCCGGATAAATGGCAGCATTTGGGTAACGCATTCCGCGAATGAACCATTTCGAAATACGTTCGTGTGTTGTGATTTTGACAAACGCCGTTGTACAACCAACGCCATTGATCGGCCACTTGAAGGAATATTGGCACATCACTGAAAAAAAGGACCTTGTAGCATCGAGATTTCGTCAAGAATAATTCAGATCCAAATGCCGAAATGCACTAAAATTATTACCTGCTAGTATTCAGCGAAGCCGCCAGAATAGCCGACATTAATAAATTGATGAAACTGTCCTCCGAGATTATATTGGCCGACGAAGCGAACGACACAGGTTCCAAAACGATGAATTGTCGTAAACCGTAATATCGAACGATATGATGCCCCAAATCCACCGATTCATGGACGAAATCGAAATTCTGTTGCAATAAATCACGGACGGCCGATGGAACGTGAGAAAGCGGCGAATTGTCATCGGTCAATGTCCTGGCGACTTTCTTTTTCGTCGTCGTTGCAGGCGGCGATAATTCCGGCGTATCCGATTTGGGGAAAATATAACTGATTTTGAATTCCGTTTGATCGCCGTATTTTAACGTGTCAATATGACGATCCAATTTCGTTGCTCGATATTCATCCTGAAAAATAGACCCCGTAGATGCTGCATTTCATAAAAACTCGGCGATTTACCTTAGAAATGGTATCATCGTCCTTTTTCTTTCCAATAATTGTCAAATCACGATTTGCGCTGGAAGGCGATTCATTATGCAATTGCCAATCGCGAATTTTCGATTCTAAATCGCCGACGAAACGTTCCCAATCAGTAACGCATGTGAAATCGGTGATTTCAAATATTTCTTCGTCCACTGACCCCATGTTTATGAATAAATAAATAAAATCTTGGAATTCTTTTTGAAGAAAATTTAGAGAATTTCTGAAATTACGGTAATAGCACGCGCACCGCTCGATTCTCAAGTCGTCGAACTGCTTATTACAAAACGGAATCTGGTTGTCTGCGAGAATTGGTCATGAGACCGAAAATTCCAAAATTCCATGGCTAAATTCGGAAATTCCTAATTTCTGATCAAAATAGGTCGATTTTATCGCAAGATCACGCGAAATTAGTATCAAAAATGGCCGATGAAGATCCAGCGGAAGATAAGGCGGTCTCCTACGGCGATATGGGACTAGATGAGCGGATTTTAAAGGTAAAATCGGCAATTTCAAAAAATTGTAATTTTCATAGAATTTTTCATTTTTCAGGCTATTGCTGATCTCGGATGGACAACGCCGACGATGATTCAAGAAAAAGCAATTCCATTGGCATTAGAAGGAAAGGATGTCGTATCTCGTGCTCGTACTGGATCAGGGAAAACGGCAGCTTTCGCCATTCCGCTGATTCATAAAATATTGCAGAGGAAACAGGTATGAGCGGAAATTCTTCTCTGATTTCAATGGGCAAAAATCTGTGGATTTCAGGCTACTGGAAAACAAGCGCTCAGAGCCATTATTTTATCGCCCACGAAAGAATTAGCTGCTCAAACTCGACGACAGATCAGTGAATTATGCATGTATTGTCCAAGAGAAATCGATTGCGTCGATCTGAATTCGGTTGGCGAGAAGATAGCACAAACGTAAGGACTGATTTTTATTTGCAAATGCATTCGTAACAGTATCTGAATTTTAGATCGTTCTTCCGGCCGGATATTCTGGTTGCGACACCTGCCAAACTGCTGCGTCATTTGAAATCGGGCGATATCAATGGATTGAAAGATCAATTGGAATTCTTCGTGGTCGACGAAGCGGATTTAATGTTCTCGTTGGGCTACCAGAGCGACATGAACGATTTGCTTCAGTAAGTGATGATTGATTAGAAATAAGAAGGGTTCTAATTGGCATTTTTTTCAGGTATATGCCAAAGGTTTATCATGCCTTCCTGACCTCGGCTACGATGAATGACGACGTGCAAGCCTTGAAGAAACTATTTTTGCACAATCCAGTGACGTTGAAATTGGAGGATGGTCAATTGCCTTCGGAATCTCAGCTGACGCAATTTCAAATCAGGTATGCTGCTCCTTCAGTCATTCTTGACTAGTTTTTATCACTTTCTCAATTGCAGCTGTGAAGAAGAGGACAAATTCGTTTTGATCTACGCCCTATTGAAGTTGAAATTGATTCATGGACGCTCAATTATTTTTGTCAATTCGATTGATCGCTGCTATCGGTAAGAAATTAGCTTCTCTGCTGCTGGCTGTATAATACATATGGATTTGTTTTTCAGATTGAAATTATTCTTGGAACAATTCGGCATACATTCGTGCGTCTTGAATTCGGAATTACCAGCGAGTTCAAGATGTCATATTGTTCAACAGTACAATGAAGGCCTCTACGATTTGATCATTGCTACCGATGAATCGAGGTCGACCGTCGCCGGCACTGACACGGCTGTGAATGATGCCACGTCAACCAGCAAGAAGCGAAAGTAAGCTGGCAGATGTCGCGTTCAATTTTGAGCTTATACTATTTGATTTCAGGTTTGAGAAAGATAAGGAATCAGGCGTATCAAGAGGCATCGATTTCCACAACGTAGCCAATGTGATCAATTTCGATTTTCCCAAAACGGTGGATGATTATATTCACAGAGTTGGAAGGTACGTATTGGGACGAGTCGTGTCCAGAATCCCTGTGTCAAATGTGGGAATAATGAATGCCCGTTTTGCAGGACTGCCAGAGGCTGGAATCGCGGATCGGCATTATCGTTTGCAGCCAAGCAAGATCGGAAGGTGTTGTACAAGGTGCGGAAATTATTGGCAGCCACGGCTGGCACCGATGTACTGAAGCCGTATCGCTTCCGGATGGAGGAGCTGGAAGGTTTTCGGTACAGAGCTAAAGTAAGCATTGTTTTTATTATTTGCTGTATATCAAATTTAAGTTGCTTTTATTTCAGGACGTTCTGAGAGCAGTATCAGAAAAAGCAATCCGTGAAGCGAGGCTGAAAGAAATCTCGGATGAGATATTACATTCAAGAAAGCTGAAGGTAAATTCTAAACTGCTTTGCCAATTTGGTACTAATAATGCCGTATTGCAGGGATATTTCGCTGAAAATCCACGCGATCATCAGATCATTCGGCACGATTCCGATTTGCAGACGGTCAAACTGCCAACGCACCTGAATCATATCCCAGAATACATAGGTGAGAGCTGGCAATGTCAATGATTGCCATTCAATGAATGCGGATCGGTTTTCAGTGCCTCCAACATTGCGAGGGTCATTTTACGATGCTCCAAAACGACGGAAAAAGCACGAACAGAACCAAAAGAAGAAGGTGAAGTCCACTTCGACTCCGGCGCAGAAGAAATTTCAGAAACGCAAAGCCGATCCCTTGAGAAGCTTTGATGCGGGTGATGATTCTGATTAGAAGTTGGTTTTTTATTTGAAATATAAGAACATATTGAAACGAGTCTGGATCACTGGTCAATATGGCAGTTGATGCTGCTGAATACTGTTTTGCTTTTGCTTCAATTATGACATGAATGTGAAATGCTAATCTTTTCAGGCACCAGTTCCAATGAAGCCCAGCATCAATAGTTTGGCCTTCAACGATAGCCAGGATTGTTTCGTGTGCGGTTTGGACACTGGTGTGCGCGTGTACAACGCCGATCCGTTGGTCGAGAAGTTGAATTTGAATTCAAAGAACGTCGGCAGCGTCAAGTTATGCACATTACTCAACCGAACTAATTTGATCGCGTTGGTCGGCGGTGGTCGTTGTGCAAAGTATCAAGACAACACCGTACTAATTTGGGACGACGCCAGGAAGGAATTCATTGTGGAGATCGAATTCTCCGGACCCGTATTGAATGTGAGAATGACTTATTCGAGGTATGAGAACTTCATCATTCGTCAATATCCTCTCTAAAAAACCTATCTTTTCAGATTAGTCGTGGTGCTGGCCAAGCAAATCCACGTGTTCACGTTTCCGGATAAGCCGAATCGAGTCGGGACGTTGGAAACGCGCGATAATCCAAAAGGCCTATGCGAAGTGAGCAACGATCCGCAATCGCAACAATACATGGCCTTCCCCGGATACAAGACTGGTGGCGTTCAGCTCGTTGTAAGGACCTTTACTGCTTGATGTTACGGATCTGCCGTGCAGAAAATCGGTTTTAGGATCTCCAACCGCTGACACTGTCAACGTCCACTGCCCCAGTGACGATTAGCGCTCATCAATCGGATTTGGCGTGTATGTCGATGAATATCCAAGGCACCCTGTTGGCAACGGCCTCGGTGAAAGTAAGCATTCATATTTCTCTCATTCAGCGCTGATCAAATTCGCATTTAGGGCACGCTTATTCGAGTTTTCGACACCCAGAAGAGAGTGTTATTGACGGAACTCAGACGAGGCTCGGATCCAGCGAATTTATACTGGTAAGAACTATTGAATCGCTGATTGGTCGTGCCAATAATCTCCCGAGTTTCAGCATCAAATTCAGTCCGGATTCGGCATTCTTATGCGCTTCGAGCGACAAAGGCACCGTTCATATATTCGCCGTCAAGGATCAGAATTTGAATAGAAGATCAACGCAAGTAATTTGAAATTTGAGTACAGTGAATATAATTCTTTCTTTTCAGTTTCCAAAAGGTCGGAATTCTGGGCGCGTATACAGAATCGCAATGGGGATTGGCCAGATTTTCCGGCTTATCCGAATGCCCATCGGTTTGCGCATTCGGTCCTGGATATTCAGTGATCGGTAAGTGATTTGATCGAGATTTCTCGTCAGTGGAATGAGCGGATTCTCCGTTTCAGCTGTTTGTATGGACGGTACGTGTCATAAATTCGTATTCACGCTGGACGGCAATTGTAATCGTGAAGGATACGATCATTTCCTACAAGTTGGCGAAGACGAAGAATTCTGGAATTCTTATTAACGTGGATATATTTTGATAAAGTATTTGTGATCACTGTACAGTCAATCATTGGATAGGGTTCTTGCGTTTTATGGTATTTTTGACATTTTTATTCACGACGACCATGTACAGAATATAAAATCTTGTTTCAAATTTGTCTGGATAATGTTGGATATGGATTATCCTGTACTTTGGCATTCTTGATATCTGGATATTTGAATATCGTGTTTCTTTGTAGGTGATCCTGTATTGGAGAATGACTTTAAAAGCCATCAAGTACGACGACGCCGGTTTGGAGATCTTGGATCAACTGCTTTTGCCATTGGAAACGCGGTACGTTCCAATTCGGAATGTGGAAGATGGATGGAATGCGATCAAGACCATGCAGGTGAGTCGATTTTTGTTTATTGTCAATGATTGCATGGCGATCATCTTGTGACCAGATTGCGCAATGTGTGCATTTGCTGGAAGCATTGAGGCTCTCGTGACCAGATTGCGCAATGTGCGCATTTGATGGAGCCATCGATGCTCCAGTTCAAAAACACGCTGCTATATGACCTTCTTTTCAGGTTCGTGGTGCGCCAGCAATCGCAATCGTTGGATGCCTTTCGCTGGCCGTGGATTTGAAACCGAGATCATTTGATACATTGAATGAATTCCGTACGTGGGTGGTCGATCGTCTGGATTATTTGGTCAGCGCTCGTCCGACCGCAGTCAATATGCGGAATGCCAGAAACGACATCATCAAATTTATGGACGAGTCCAATACATCAGACATTCACGATGCTAAAGCCAGGTAATTAGCTGAGTTTCTCAAATTTATCTGAACTGAACACACATTCTTTTCAGGGTGATCAAGAAGATCGAAAAGATGCTGGACGACGATGTCAAGGATAATAAAGCTATTGTAAGTAGACTGATTCTATTATTTGCAATGATGCGAATGAATTGCATTGCAGGGTGCTCATGGGGCCGAATCGATTTTGAAAATGATCAGAAAGAGCAACGCATCGGTATTGACGCATTGCAATACGGGATCATTGGCGACGGCCGGTTATGGGACTGCTTTGGGTAAGTACTTTCCAAATTGCTCCTTGGGAGGAGCAGTTCCAAAATCAATACTCAATAAATGCGTATTTTCAGGCGTGGTACGGTGTTTGGACGAACGGAAAGCGTTGGATCACGTTTACTGTACCGAAACCAGACCGTACAACCAAGGTGCTCGGCTGACCGCTTACGAATTGGTCCATGATCGAATTCCGCATACGCTCATTTGCGATAATATGGCCGGATGGTTGATGAAGAGTCGCGGCGTGGATGCTGTTGTCGTTGGTAAGCATTTTTGCAGCTGGACCGTGTCCAAACTTGCTTGCATAATAATGCGATCCTTTATTTCAGGTGCTGATCACGTTGCCCTCAATGGCGATACGGCCAATAAAATCGGCACCTACTCGTTGGCGGTATTGGCCAAACACCATGGCATTCCGTTTTACATCGCTGCTCCAACGACTACATTCAGTCCGTCCGTTTCGAGCGGTGATCAAATCGTGATCGAGAATCGACCGGAGAAAGAATTGACGCATATCAATGGATATCGAATCGCGGCACCGGATGCGAATTGTTGGAATCCAGCATTCGATGTGACACCGGCCGAATTGATCACTGGGATTATCACTGAACGTGGCGTTTATAAACCGGAAGAGATGAAAGCCGCGTACGAAAATGGGTGGAAATGATAAATACATGATAGGATTATGATTAGGGAGGGAGATTGATGATTTTCATGACAAAGTGCCAAGAGTGATTATTGATTTGGGTACTGATCGATTGTTGGTTTAGATATTGTGTTGATTATAAATAATCGATATTAATCATGCTGTCTCTGATGTATGATTTGGGATATTTGTCCCATAATTTCTGATCAATTTGATCTTGCTGATTTGATAATGATCGTGTATGTTTATTTTAGGCAATCGATTTATTGAGAAAATTGCCATGGATTTTATCGAGACTGCGTTCAAGCGGTGGTACAGTGTATCGTGTTTCGCCTTGGCCAATCAGAAACGAGATGTGCGGTTGGAGGCGGAGCTTACGCGCATAAAACTCGCCTGCAGAGAGGGAATCATTCATTCTGTGCCAGTGTGGTGAACTCGTCCAGTCGAACATCGATCAACGTCTCGAAATTCGAATCCGATCCGTGAACAATGGCCATCCCTGGCGACATCAAGACGGTCCCGTTCGATCAGCTGTGGTACAACGCCCCGTTCGATGAATTCCTGAAAGTGCGAGTGCGATTGACCAACAGCGGCGTACGACGCATCGGATTCCATCTCAAGAGCACCGTGGGACCCGATCGCATCGAAATCGACCCGGCCAACGGTTGCCTGGATCCGAATGAATCGGTAAGTCTCATTTTTTGAATTTTTGAATTGGATTTGATCCAATTCTATGCCCTTTGGCATGGTTCGCCATGCCTTCAATTTTGATCTCGTCATTCATCCGTTATGGATGAATGCTGCCTACATTTCTGCCTGTCAAATTCATGATGAATTTGTACTAATCGTGCCTAATTTTCAGACCACGCTGTGGGTGACGGTCAAGCCATTCGCGGGTGCTGACACATCCAGCGATCGCGTCACCATCGAATGGACGGACGCTCCGGCCAGCGCTCCGAAGAAGTACAGTCGCGACTGGTTCACCGGCGATTCCATCGTCCGCCGCAAGAACATGGCCCTCAAGTACAACGAATGAACGCCTCGAATCGTGATCGAACAAAGATGATCGGATGATCAGATGATGCTGTGATGAAGTGATGCCATTGTCTCGTACTCGTCTCGCCATGATTCGTGTCTGTTTGTTGGAACTCGCTCATCATGTTCGTGTGTTTCTTCGCGTAAAAATCAGAAAATAATTTGTTCGTGATAATACTGAAAATTTCAAACTGATCTCAGTGATCAGGATTATCGGTTTTGATGATCGATGAAAATATTGTATGCAAATTTGATATTTGCTTGATTATTGCCTGATTTTTCTGATCGTGGCAAGGTCAAAATTGCGCAATTTCGAACATCCTACCGTAATCTTTAGAAATGGTGAAACCTAATTTTACTCATTTCGAATGGTGTTGCGGGGCAGAATTTTACATTGGAATTTTGCCAAAAAGAAATCTGAATCAGAAATCATCCCATATTTTCGTGGTTGATCGAGATTTTAGTCGAATTTTCATCAAGAAATTAGAATGGAAGGCTTACCACGGATGCCTATGTTATCAGTGGAATTAAAATATTGCCCTGCATCCACGGATTTCGGACCGAAATTGAAAGAAGTACGGAAAATGCATTTTCATTGTCTGCTGAATTTTGACGATTACTTTTATTTTCAGTCCATTGCCACCGCTTACGAGGAGAATCCGGAGACTTATGCGAAAGAAATTGAGGAATTGAATCAATTACGCGAAGTAAGCGAATTTTTCCAATTCGAATTCGAAAATTTATGCAAATTACATTTTTAGAATGCTATCAAAGCGCCGGCGGATTTCACGGGTTGTAGTACTTGGAAGAAATATTTCGCTCAATTATATTTATTAAAAAGTCGTTTTCCCATGGAAGAAAACGATGCGGCCGCCGTTCAATTTACTTGGTAAGCGAATTTTCATAATATCAATTCTGATATGCAATACTAGATTTTTTCAGGTACGAGAAATTCTCGGATATGCCGAGTCCGGTTACGTACGAGGACGTTCGATACGAATTGTCTTGCGTATTTCACAATATCGGCGCCGTGCATTCTCATTTGGCGACGTTGGATAGTCGCCTTTCGTCCGACGGAATGAAAATCAGCTGTACTCATTTCCAATGCGCCGCTTGGGCATTTCAAACCATGCGCGACGACGCCGAACCGTTTCGATTTACTCCCGGCGCATTCAGTCCGGATTTCGATCGAAATATCTTGGATTGGTAAGGTTTTTTTTATTGCTTGGCAAGCATAAATGTTACAAATTCCTTCTTTTCAGGTATACGGTACTCATGTTGGCTCAAGCTCAAGAATGCATATTGGAGAAATCATTATTGGACAGTCGAAAATCGCATATTATCGCCAAAGTGGCCGCTCAAGTTTCGGATTATTACGCCCAAACCGTTCGAATATTGGAACAGCAATCCGTTTCCGATGTGGTGGGATCGTCTAAATGCCGAAGCTGGAAGAAATTTATTGAAATGAAGCGGAAATTCTATCGTGCCATCGCTTATTACGAACTGGGCGTTCAAGCCGACGAGCAACAGAAGATGGGTGAACGTTTGGCCTATTTCCAAGCGGCTGCCACCGATTTGACCGAGGCTACCAAGCTCGGTCACAAGGACGGGTCCGAAGTAATTCAACAATCACTTCAATTCGCGGAGGATGTGATCGTCGGACGTCTGAATCAAGCCAAGAAAGAGAACGACTTTATTTATCACGACAAAATTCCGGCGTTGGATTCATTAACCGAATTGAAAGGCGCGTCGTTGGTGAAACCGATTCCGTTCGATCCATTGGACGCTGACATATCCGGCGGCGATATTTTCAAACGTCTCATCCCATTGGAAGTGCATCGTACGTCGTCGTTGTACAGCGAGGAGAAAGCGAAATTATTACGCCATACCGCCGACAGTGCAGAAGCCAAGAACTCCGCGTTGAACGATTTTATGGCCTCGTTGAAAGTGGATCAATTGATGTTGGACGTGGAATTCAACCAACTGCCGTTACCAGAAGCGTTGATCGAACGTTGCGCTGCCTTCAACGCCCAACCATCGGCCGTATCGGATTTATTGGGACAAATGTCCAAATTGACCACCTACTTTCAAGAAGTGGACGTATTCATTATGGACACTGAGAAGAATATTCAGAAATGCGACAAGGATCTAAAGGACATTATGATCAAATTGTATGGTACGGACGACGAGCAGAAAGCGAAATTGCCCAACGACATTCGCTCATCGATCATCGGCCGTCTGAAATCGTTCCGCGATGAATTGGAACGGTATCGCCGAGCTCACGAACAAGCCACGAAGGCCAACGCAGATTTGCACAAAGCTCTCAGCGCCCATTCGGAGAATCTACACGTGTTGTCGTCCCCGTTGGCCGATTTGAAGAAACAACTACCCGCGCCGCCTGGGAATTTGGCGGAATTACCAGAAACGGTGGAAATGAAGCGGCTGCTGGCCAAAGTGGATGAAATGAAATGTCAACGGGATATGCTTATGGAACAATTTCGGCAGCAAGTTCGAGACGACGATGTCACGAAAGCTTTGCTGGCTGCCAAGGATAAAGATGAACAAGTAAGTGTTGAATTAAATTTTATGGCATCACGGTTGTCCATGACAAGCTTCTAATACCCGTTCCTATTTCAGGAAGTGTTTGCCAAAGAGCTGAAGAAGCACGAGAAGCAAATCAGCGTTATTGAACAGAATTTATCGGCTCAAGAAAATATCATCAAAGCGTTGACCGAGGCCAATGCGAAGTACGGTGAAATTCGGAAGCAAATGAACTCCATCACTAAACAGTAAGTGGCTTTATCTAATTTTTGCTGGAAACTAAAAGAAGCATTTATTTCAGGAGGGATGCCAAAATCATGAACTTGATTGCGGCTTTCGACGTCTACACCGACCTGGAGAAGAAGTCCAACGAAGGCATCGTATTTTACGAGAAATTGGAGAAATCATTGCAAGAATTAGAAGCCGCGCTGACGAAATGGAAGACCGCCGATTTGGAACCGTTTATCAAGAATAATACCGCGGAACTGGAGAAGAAAGCAGCGGCTGCTATGGAAGCTGCCAATGGTCCTGCACCGTCCGCAATGAACAGTGAATCGGCCGGACCGAAATTGAAAGATTACATGGCTTATTATCGAGCGAAGAAGGCTGGTCAAACGTCGTCATTTCCGACGCCCGGTGTCACCGCTATTCCAACAACCGGCGTCAACTCATTCCCAACAGCCAACGCCAGCATCAATGCGTATCAAACTCCGGGAATGCTGCCAGCAACGACTATCAACGCATTTCCGGCTACGAATATTCACGCGAATGCGTATCCAGCTTCAAACTCGTCCACAATGGGAATGAATGCGTATCCGCCTCAAGTGGTCAGCACCAGCAATTTTTCAATGTCGACCGTTCCAATGAATGGAGTCAACGCTTACGCCGCTTCGACCATGAATTTTCCGAATCCGAATATTCCAATGAGCGGAATGGGTGCCGCCACATTCCCAACTTCGAGTATTCAACCGACGCCATATCCGAGCCATACGACGGCATCATTCAATCAACATCATCCGATGGTTTCGTCTCAACAAATGGCCAGTCATCAGCAAATGTACACGCCCCAGCAAATGGCACCGACTTCGCAAACGGCCATGCCCCAACAATACATGACCACGTCGCAACCGATGGCAATGAACCAGCCGGCAACCATGCCTCAGCAACCGATGGCCGTCCATCAACAACAGCACATTCCGACGCCTCAGCAGATGGCGATGAATCAGCCAATGTCCATGCCACAGCAGCCAACGTCGATGCAACATCAACCAGGAGCCGTGCATCATCAACCGACGTCCATGTACCAAGGAACGTCGATCCCACAACAGCAGCCGGCCATGCATCAACAGCCAATGCTGATGCCTCAACAAATGCCACCAGCATCCGGAATGGCGTACAGTACTATTTCGTTGGAAGCGTTATCATCGGGCAGTGATTACGTGCAATTACGTTGGCGTTACGATGGACCGAGGCCTGTGAAATTCATGGTAAGAATGCGGTTTTTTTCCATATTCAGAACTAAATTTGACTTTTTTCCAGATCACGTTTCGTGGATATCAACGTTACGACGCTGGTAATGGTCATTTTCAAGAACAAGAAGTGGACACCGGGGCACCAGTGAAAGTGGATACCGATCATTATCTCGTGCACAATTTACGTCAGGATACGAATTACGCGTTCGAGGTATCCGCCATCGATGAAAGCACTGGACGAATCCTGGTGAAATCGCAGACGATCCGCGTGACTACAAGTTCGTTTTTATTGTGATTTTTATATGCAGTAATTTAATGAAGATATTTATACAGCTTCATATGTAAATGCAAATTATACTGGAATAATCTAATTATCAATGTATGTGGATTCACTGTTGCAAAGGAGCTAAACCTAATTTAGCTCTCAATTCATTAGCTTCACGTATTTCGCGTTCATACGAATCGTCTCGAGTTCGTTTACTGCCGGCACCGGTGCTTCGAACGTTGCCTCGTTCTTTCTCGCGATCCCCGTGTCGTCTACTGGTTCCAGCACTGCGATCAGGAGAGCGGCGGCTGGTTCTTTCCTTGGATTTGGACCTGGATCGACGCGGATATCGGTCTTTGCTACGACTGCGACGTCTGAAATAGAAGAATCTTCTTAGCTATTTCGCTTGAAATTTGATATTGCTGTGCAGCAGATTAGAAACTCATCAGCTTACCTTCGATCAGGCGAACGGCTACTTCGCCTGGGATACGTTGTTGACGGAGGACTACCGGCCGCTTTCCTTGACTTCTCTTTCGTCGATTTGCTGGATGATTTCTTCACTTCCTCATCCGATTCGTCAGACGACGACGCCGAGACGTTTTCGAGATCTTCTTCCAACGCGCTAGTCCGTTTCTCCAATTGACCATTCGCTTCGAGAACATCGCGTTTCTGAAAGAGATTGAGCATTTTAAGCACCTGATTCACAATGCCATTGCTTGCAGAATTTTGTGCAATTATCAGAGCACTTCTTAATTGAAATCATTTTCGTTCATACGAACGAGACTATGTGATCATCATCTGAGATGATTTAACCATTGCAAATATAAGCATAAACTATTTGCCTACCTGTAGTCGGGGTAACTGAATATCGCAAAGCGTCGTCTCGCGAAGTAATTGATCAATGAATTCGTCCGTATGCAAGATTTCGAATGCTAAAATAAAGGGCGTTAGATAAAAAAAATCTGCATAAAATATTTCATTCCGCTTACTTCCGCTTCTATTCATGAACCGAAGCTTTCGATAATCGTTGTACAAGGGTTCCAAGTATTTGTAAATCTCCGCCGATGTGCCAGTGAGCCGAAAATACATTGCTCCCAGAGCTCGAACGTATCTGAAAATAAATTCTGTGAATATTGATTGATGGAAAATGCATCCATCTCATCGGCATTATTTATGACTTCAGTCAATGATGCAAAAAATCAAATGAACACGTTCCTAACCTTTTCTGAAGCGAATTTAAAACGACTTACTTGGAATCTTCCTGACGAATGAATTCAATGACGATATCCTTGTCCGGTTGAATTTGAAGCAATTTCAAAATCAAGCAGAGGAATGGAGTCGGTTTGACATTGCCACCGTAAATACCGCCGATGAATCGTAATTCCATTCCCTTGTCGACAATGAGTTCGGCTGAAAAAAAGGAGATTATCAGAAATCGGCAGATTTTATCAGATTTTGGCTGGTAGCCAAAATGATGCATTCATGCCTGAAGGCTAATTTTTTTGATAATCAATGAATGATCAGGGTCAGATAAAGCCAAAAAAATTAACTGCGTACTTACCAGAAAGGGCGAAACATTCTTCTTTCCAATATCGAGAATCATAAATACGCATACGAATAATTTTCTCGATCAAATATTGAGGATTCGTTCCTTTGACGGTGTTGGCGTCTTTAGCCGTTCGATTAGCCATTTTACAAATGAAACGGCGTTGATTATATTATCGATTATGAAATTCTGATCACGAATTTTAGATTTTCGAAGACCGAAAATAAATCGAAAATCGCTTTCCCCTTTTTCCGGCTGGCAATTGTCGACGTCAGCCGTGCAACATTTGCAGTCACGATTGAACTGCTTATAACAAACTTCAAATCAGCAACAATGAAATCCATAGGCAGAAAAAGCGGGAAACTTACTGTAGACGCATGGTGCTCGGAGAGAGGATTACGGTAACTCTCGCTGCCACAAAAGTTGAGAACATCGATTTTATTGAACATTCGACGACGTCGTGTGGTGAATCGAGTTTAGCCGTCCTGATTTTTCCCGGCGATCACGAATTGATCAGTATTGATTGAATCTCGATCGAAATGTCATCTACGCATGATCCTGAAGCCGTGGCCGATCAATCACCGGTAGGACCGAAAAAGGAAGCCGAAACGGACAAAACGAAAATAGTCTTGGTGGCCATCGGATGTACGTTGATCGGAGCGATTATTTGCTTAGCAGTCATTTTACTGATCGTTTTGGTGCGCCGTCGACGAAAACGTCGGATTCTGCTCATGTATCAGCAAGAGCAAGAAGCCAGTCGAAAGGCCGGTCATTCGGGCAAGAAAAGTCACGTTGTTCGTGAATTCAAATTGGGAGCAGGAGGAAAAGATAAAAAGAAACCCGATGGAGCTGGTAAGTGAATTTAGTTTCGATCACTGAGGATCCGGGGCCGATATTCTGATCAGATTTAAATCAGATCTGTCCCTGATTTCTGCTTGATCAACCCAATTTCAATTATGTTGGATGTGCATGCACCAAGGAGTTGGACCTCTCCTTTAATAAGGAGTGTTCACCTATGTACATCCTGCCCTGCAACGGAGCCCCAAAATC
>JAQIWJ010000393.1:0-22272 GCA_034695185.1 Discolaimus major
TTTCATCAAGTTGAACCTGTTTGTTTGGTTGCAGGTGAACGACATAATGACGTATTTCGAACCGTTGGCCGATGGCGTGATCGGTGCTGCCACGAATGTCATGAATTCTCGACGCCAGATGGCCTTATTGGATCAGTGCAAAACGGCGGCCGAATGTCAACTGCAATTATTGTACAGTGCTAAAGATGGCGGCGGCAATCCGAAAGCGATTCAGTTTCACGGATTGATCGACGAAAGTTGCGACAGTTTACGCGAAGCCTTGGCTGAAATGCTTCAAACGGTTGGACAAACGATTTCCGAAAGCGGAGTGGTTTCGACGATGGTGGATCAAATTAGCAAAGCTATTGCCAAGGTATGTCATACGTATATTGATTTTTGAGGCGGATACATGAACAGGCAATCTTGTCTTTCAGACTGACGAGGCGTTGAGCATTGATGGCGGTTCGTATGTGGATTATCAAACTCGAATGATCCATTGCTGCAAAGAGATCAGTCGTATTTCGCAAGAAATGGTGGCGCTTTCGTTCACCAACGTCGAAGAACTCGGTCCATTGGCCTTGGAATTGTCCAGAAATTATTCGCAATTGGCCGACGATACTCGTGGTGCAGTGGCCACCGTCAGCGGTTCAGACGTAAGTATTTCATTTTTGCATCAATATGAGAAAATATTGATCATTTCAATTTCAGGTTGCCCATCGTATTCGAAGCAGCGTTCAAGAATTTGGCACTGCCTGTATCGATTTGGTGAAGAACGCTGGTGCCTGCAGGGCGAATCCGGACGATCAAGTATCGAAACGCGATTTATCCGATTCGGCTCGCACAACTACCGAGAAAGTGGCCTTAGTATTAGCCGCTCTGCAAGCGGGTGCTCGTGGAACGCAAGCATGCATTCACGCTGCCTCGACCGTCAGTGGAATTATTGGCGATTTGGATACGACCATCATGTTCGCAACGGCTGGTACATTGAATCCTGAGCGTGAAGGAGAAGTAAGATGATTTTTCATGGCTGAGAATTATAATTTAACCCGATTCGGTTTCAGGTCTTCTCTGATCATCGTGAAGCTATTCTGAAAACGGCGAAAGCATTGGTTGAAGATACGAAAGCGTTGGTGGCTGGTGCTGCTTCCAGTCAAGAACAATTGGCAGTGGCGGCTCAGAATGCGGTTCGTACGATCGTTCAATTGTCGGATGTGGTGAAAGCAGGTGCCGCTGCGTTGACATCGCAGAATTCCGAAGCTCAGGTAAAATTTTTAAGTATTTGTAAATTACTGTCTGCCTGCATCAGTTATATTTCAGGTCTTGGTCATCAACGCTGTGAAGGATGTCGCAGCCGCGTTAGCCAATTTGATTCAAGCTACGAAGAATGCTTCTGGAAAGAGTTTCAATGATCCGGCCATGATTTATTTGAAGGAAGCTGCCAAGGTGAGATTTTTCTCGTTTGTTGACTGAGCGTATGTTCACGCGTCCTTCTTGTTTCAGGTGATGGTCACGAATGTTACCAGCCTATTGAAAACAGTGAAAACGGTCGAGGATGAACATCAACGTGGAACGAGAGCGTTGGAGGCTTCCATTGAAGCAATTGCGCAAGAGATCAGAGTAAGATGATTTTTTCAGTTATTTCGAATATTGCCCAATCTAATTGGCTTATTTTTAGGGCTACGATTCGTCTGAACAACCGCTTCCACGCGAAGCACCGCCGGAAGATTTACTTCGCGTCACGAAACCGATCACGGACGCCACAGCCAAAGCGGTAGCCGCTGGTCAATCGTGTTTGCAAGACGACGTTATTGCTGCTGCGAATATGGCCAGAAAAGTGATCCACGATTTGTTGTGGACAGTCAAGGTGAGCTGGTTATTTTTCTCTCCGCTTACATTGTCCATACGCGGCCTGTTCTATTTTAGTCTGCGGCATTTGCGGCCGAAAATCCCGAAGCTCGATATCGTTGCTTGGATGCTGGACGAGACGTGGCGATCAAAGTGCGAGAATTATTGCAAACGTTGCATTTAGTAAGTCCAGTTTTGTCAAAGCCTGTGTTCAAATCACAAAACATGATCCCTTTGACAGGTACTTCAAAAACCGACCACCGATTCTCGTCAATTATTGATCCCTGCTTCGCGTGCTATTGCGCAAGCGGTCACCGATTTGATTGCGTTTGGAGAAATTCTGAAAGGCTCGGATTGGGTCGACCCGTCGGATCCTGCCGTCATCGCCGAGAATGAACTATTGGGTGCTGCGAATTCCATCGAAGCAGCGGCGCAAAAGTTGGCCTTATTGAAGCCTCGAATGCAAGCCAGGGTAAGTTGCGCGTTTTGCGTTGACTCCTCATAATCGTTGAGAGATCGAATTATGATGCGACGATTGGGCAGATATGTTTGATATTCTTGGGTTGTTGCATTGATATCCAACCAGATGTCAGACATATCAGCCTAGTCTTTGCGAAATCAGCGTTGTTATGCATCATATGAAATGTGTAGCAGAACGTCAAGATTTTGCTAATGAATCCTTGAATTTCAGGAGGCGGATATGAACTTGAATTTCGACCAACAAATTTTGGAAGCTGCCACATGCATAACCACTGCCGTTGCTGCCTTGGTGAAAGCTGCATCCGCGGCTCAACGTGAACTCGTTTCGCAAGGAAGGGTAGCGGATATTTTTTCATAGCATATCCAGAGGCTGATGCAGATTTATTTCAGATCGATCCGGCCCCTCGATTCGCAACGGATGATTATCAATGGTCGGAGGGATTGATATCGGCTGCCCGTTTGGTGGCTGCAGCCACGCACAGCCTTTGCGAAGCCGCCAACGCCTTAGTACAAGGTCACGCCAGCGAGGAGAAGTTGATTTCGGCCGCCAAACAGGTACGGGTTGGAGATTTTTTACACTGAAGCATGGAAATTTAATCGATGCTCGGATTTCAGGTGGCTTCATCCACGGCGCATTTATTGGTGGCGTGTAAAGTGAAAGCGGATATGAATTCGAAAGCCATGCAACGTTTGCAAGCGGCCGGGAACGCGGTTAAAGTGGCCACCGAGCATTTGGTACGAGCTGCCAGGCAGGCCATCGATGCGGAGGAAGAACGGTTGGTGGTGATTTCTGATCGAATGGTGTCCGGCATCGCACAGGTAAGGAATAATGAAAATGAATCAATCCCCGATTCTAACGCTGTCCAAATTTTTTCAGGTTTTGGATGCCCAAGAGGAAGTGTTGAAGAAAGAACGCGAATTGGACGAAGCTCGTGTTCGATTAGCTGCCATTCGTCGTGCGAAATATCGAGATCGCCCAGCCGGTCACGAAATGTCGCCGGATGCACCGTATTATTCTGATTTTTGAAATATCAATTCGTCATTTTCTTATTATATGTAGTTGGGAGGTTTTTTATCGATCGTTATTTTTCGCTTTCCGGGACACATGTGTAGTATCAGTGCGTATCCAATTATGATCAAGTGATATTTTTGATTCTAATATCCAATGCAAAGAAATATCACAACGAATATCAAAAAATATGTAACCGTGTAAAAGTGCTATTTACAATAAAATTGGACATTTATAAGTTCACGCCAAATGTGATGATCAAATTGAAAACCGTATCGAAAGAAAGATCTAATAAATTTTCAATGCGAGACTAGACCTTGTTTGATCAACCAATCCTCCAACGCGTGCTCGTTCAATTGTCGCCATTGGATATTGATCCGAACGAATTCCAACGTCTCTTGAACGACCGCTTTACTGCCGCCGAGTTCTTTACCGCGGAAGAACTCGGTTAGCTGAAAAAACACGATTCTGATCAATGATCGATCAATAATCGCATTGATCATTATCTTACCTCGCGATAATCGACCGGCGTATTGTAGAAACCAATCGTGCCTTTGATCAAATTGCCCAAGATGCTGGTAGTTTCCACCCTGAAACGAAATTGCGTCAGTTGAATGAAATAATGATGCATTCCAAATTTGGAATTTGGATTAATATTCTCATGATAAGCATCCAGGATGCGTTCAATACTTACAATTTTATGATATCGTCCCAGTGCAATTTTACATGACGCCACGCCAACAATCGTCCAACCGGATTCGCAGCAACTTGCGCCCCGACCATGGACATCAAATTGGGCCGGATGCTGTCCGGATTCAACGTCATTTCCAATATCCTAAAATCAATGATCGATGCAATGCTGGCAATTGCAGTATTAATAAGAACTTACTGATTCAAACGCCACGGTTGTTGCGAATAAGCCAACGACCGAAGATACGTCAGTTTCTCCGAAGGTACTGTTGCGTTGACGTATAAATCCCATATGGTATCCCACGTTGATCCCGAATCATTGAAAACGGCTTCCGCGCAGATTAATCCGAGCAAATCCGGGGATATCCTGGAAACGAAATGATCGTTAGATATTCGAGAAGCAAAGCATCTCTGATCCCAAAATGCCTATTTTTGAAACGCTTACGTGAAATTCTCCTTTCTCCATTTCCAAAACATGCCGACAGCTTTCGCTTTACAATCGCCGACGTTGAACCGACAAGAGGCTCCCAATACCCGAGCTTGAAATAGCTTCTGTTCGTGTCCTTTCGGCGTATTCCATCCGACGCGGTTGTACAATGGCCGCAGCAATCGCCTGGCGTATTCCTAAAATCAAAGCCACATTCAGCCCTTTGTGCAAAATTGCGCAATCTTATCTACACTTACTCTGTACGAGGAGTAGATTTTCGATTCCAATAACTGCTGGTCGATATTCGACAAATAACCCATCACGATATCGGCCGGACCGTAATTGGTCTCGTTGGGGAAATATTCCAATAAACCGAACGCGGTGTCGACGTCGAGAAATCCAGCTCGCAAGAAAGCGAACGCATCGTCCAGCAATAGCGTTCGATCAGAAGCGCTGAATACCTGAAACGATGAATCGATGAGCACTCACTAGCAATCGAATAATTAGAACCACTTACTCTGTGATCAGCCACGAGTTGCTTGGCTAAAGATCTCCAATTCTCCTTTTCGTACATAACCCGATAAAATCCAGTCGCATTCACGTTTCCTTTCAGCCACGTAAAGCCGGGCGATAATTGAATTTCGGCTGAAAGAAGCATCGATTTAGAATCCGGCCAATTAATTGCAGCAAAATGCATACCTGATTTTTCCTTCTTCAACCAAAAATCGGTCATCTTTGGATTCTGATTTGTCACAAACGTCACCGGTACGTGCCACAGAGACGCTGATTTGCTGAAAATAAAAACGATATGTATCAGCTTGCGTGCTGCAAGCATAGATGAAGAACTTACACAGCATCCCTGATCTCTTTCAGGTAGATCAGTCGAGATTGTTCAGCGCGCAATACGCCGTTTTTGTACGTCAAATTGACCATTGGATATCCGGGCTGAGTGGTCCACGATTGCGCCACTTCGGTTAACGTTAATCCACCGAGATTCGAAGTGTACTGAAACGAAAACCGGGGGCCATCATCATTGGTTATTTGAAATAGTCAAATCTGATCATACCTTCGTCAATGTCCGCCAAAGATCATCGCCTTCCGCGTTCGAATAACGATACGCATTCAAATAATCGTGCAAACCTTGTTTCAGCGAATCTTCACCCACCAACGTCATCAGCATGTAAATGACCGATGCACCCTGCAAAGAAATATTGCAATGAATGAAGTGTAATCATCCCAAATAACAGCTCATACCTTATCATAAGTAATGGCGTCAAAAACGCTCTCAATTTCCGCCGGATCGCTGACGTTGACGAAAATAGCATGCGTCGTATTCAAACCGTCCAGAAACATGGCCTCCGTCGTGGCATCGGCCACAAACATCGACATCTGAAACCAAAGCGTCCATAATTACAGATTCATACGGATAACAATCCGCTTACCAAATTCCATTCGGGGCGAATTCTTGAGGTAGCGAAATTCTCGATAAACCGCGCGAAACCCTCGTTCAGCCATAAATCCGACCACCATTTCATCGTTACCAGATTTCCGAACCACTGAAATAAGTAAACCTGTATGAGATCAGTAATAAAATCAAGAATGAAAGGATATACCTGATGAGCCAGCTCATGAGTGACGACGGTGGCGATGGCTTCTTCGTTATGCGTCGACGATTTCGAGTGATCGAATAAGACCAAATTATCGCGAAACGTGACGAGTCCCCAATTCTCCATTGCACCGGCGGCGAAATCAGCCAATGCGATCATATCTGAAAGAAGCAGTTCATCAGTTGCCAGTAGCAACAATGATCAATAACAGCATACCTAATTTCTTCATCGGATATTGTATCTGGAAGAATTCCTCCAAATATTGCAAGGCATCCACGCCGACCGTCAATGCATTTTCCGCTTGAGAAATTTGCGCGTCCGGAGCGTACACCGATATCTGAAAGAATTCAGATTTTTTAACTGGAAGATAAAAAAAACTGATCAGGCACGCTTACCTGGACTCCATTTTTCGTCTGACGTTCCACGTGCGGAAAATCGCAGACGACCATGGCCAGTAAATAGGTGCTCATCTTCAGCGTATCCTCGAAATGATCGGTGTACAATCCGGTCTTCTCATCGAAGCTGGTCGAATTCAGCGGCATATTGGATATACTTCGCATGTGCTCGTCCCGAACGACGGACATGGCGAAGAAGGCCTTGAACGCCGGTTCGTCCCAACACGGGAACATTCTTCGGGCATCCGTCGGTTCGAATTGAGTGACGGCCACGTGTTTGCGTTCTCCGCGTCGAGTCTTGTACGAGCTTCGATAAAGTCCGCGTAAATGATCGCTCAAATTCCCTTTGAACGATATGGTTAAATAATCCTCCGCTCCCGCCGGGTACGATCGATCGACGAAAATAGCCAATTGTTCTTTCACGTCGCACGATTGCCACGATTTGACTCGGCCATTCTTCAACGATACGCCGTCTTGGTCGATAAGTAACGCTTTCGAATGAAGTACGATCAACGAAGTCGGTCGATCCACTTTGAACTGCACCACCACGCGTCCGTTGAATATTTGATCGGTGATATTCGGATGTACGGTCAGATCGTAATGAATAGGCGTCAACGTCGACGGTAGGCGAATTTCTTTCCACGGGAATCCACCGCACGATTTGCCGACCGGTTTCGGTTTCTCCTCTTCCGCCGGTTGTTTCCGTAGTTCTTGGCCGGATTTCGGCGCTTCGCAAGTGCGTGATAATACGGCGATCAAACAAATCAACAGGACGCTGGTCACCGCCATCGAAACCGCCGGCCACAAGTAACGCGATCGAGTGATTCGACGGATAAAGCTATTGGACGAACGCGGGGCGGTATTGTTGGATTTCTCCGGACGAATACGGTTGTCCATACACAAGGCTTGACCGTCTGAAATGAGGGGATTTTTTTCAGTGACAAGTGTAAAGGTCACGAAAACTCGGAAAAATAAGAAAGACACCGCAAATACGTACCTGGACCGTTCGATTCGCGTAAACGACTGGCGTCCGATTTGAGCAATTTTCGACGTTGAATAGCGGCCGACGTTTTTGCGTTACCTGTTAGTATAGGGGAGTGATTATTTAAAGCTAGTGAAAAGGTGCCAAGAGCTGCTCTAATTCAGAGAAATGTCACCTTCACGCACTACAACTGTGCATACATGCAAGTGAAAAGAGAGAAAAACAGGCAAACATAAAAGAACGAAAGCTTACCCGGAGCAAAGCTAATATCGTCGATATCGCTTCCACTGACGCTACTGTCTGAAGTGGCCATCGTGATTCCGACTGATGTACGTAATTTCCACACAAAAAATACGACGTTGAATTCTTAATTTCAATTCTTCAATTCGGACAACCCCAGACGCAGCAGCTTCTCTTCAGCTCTTCCGCATTACGGCAAATGAGAATGCAACGTCGAAAGGAATTGGTGGTCGGAGGAGAAAAAAGGGCGAACAGTTTCTATCGAGAGAACGTGGCGAATATTCTGTCGTTCCGTAACCGCTGCTAATGCAAACATCGCCGAAATTCGTCCAATTCTCCCATCCCGAGCCTCGACATTTGGCCATGAACAATGTTTACCGTGGATGTCGACGACATACCTAAATGCATAAATACAATTGAAGAGAGAAGGCAGAAGAAACGAAACGAAACGTCGTGTCTCGCTTCGTCTAACCTGAATATTAACAAGCTTCCCAGGAGCCCCCGAAAACCTCGCTTACGTAATAAAACAGCTAACGCGAATAGGTACGAAGGGAAAATTGCAGGGCGAAAAGCGGCAGGTAGAAAGGGAAAATTAAGGATGGCAAAAACCGGTTACCGGTCTTTGATAACCGGAATATTGGGATCGATATTCCATTGATCACGAGACACCCGAAGGCTCGTAAAAAATTAATGCACCATAATTAAAAGCAAACCTCAATAAAAACGAGGCACCGTCCCTTTCTAGCTTATTCTCGCAAAAATCATGGATATAATTATCCGTAACGACGTTTCCTGGCTGAATTCGCGATACAGGAACGCAAATATAATGTAGATTCACTAATTATATTGCCGAAAATTATGAAAATCGAAATTTTTCAACAGACCGGATATGTGAACAGCCGTTGCTGCCAGCCAGCCAGTGATGCACTATCGCTCGGATCGCAATTATTTGTTAGCCGTGTCGATTGGTGCGTCCTGGAATGGTCCTCGTTGCTGCCACCCGGCTGTCTACAGCTGCCACGTTGTCGAAAATTTCACTTTTTCGGCATAAAAATTTCTTGAGAAATTATATCATATAAATTCCGAAATTCATTCATGAAAATGCATTATTTGCGACGTGATAAAAAAGACGAGGAATCCGCGGCCGCTGGAAATCCGTTCCAGAATTTGGATAAAACCACCGTTTTACAAGAAGTACGCCAATATTCATTTGCAAATTTTGCAATGCTGAATAATTCTTATTTTATAGGCTCGTGTTTTCAATGAAACACCGATCAACGCTCGAAAATGTTGTCATATTTTGACGAAATTATTGTACATCTTGGGTCAAGGCGAGCAAATTAATCGTACAGAAGCGACGGAAGCTTTCTTCGCTGTCACCAAATTATGGCAATCGAAAGACGTAAGTTTTTTGATCTTATGATTTATTCCGATACTAATCGATGTTCCATTTTAGCCGAGTTTGCGTCGTTTGGTATTTCTGGCCGTCAAAGAATTATCCGGATTGGCCGATGACGTGATCATCGTTACTAGCAGGTAAAAATTTGGTATTCCCATTTTTTTGAATACTAATTTGCTTCGTTTCAGTTTGACCAAGGATATGACCGGAAAAGACGACGCTTATCGTGGCGCGGCCGTTCGAGCTTTGTGCAAGATCACGGATGTAAGTTTGGAGAATTCTTTTCCATTATCATGGAATTTATGGAATTTTCGTTTCAGGCTACCATGCTGCAAGCCATCGAACGTTATATGAAACAAGCTATCGTGGACAAGAATCCGTCCGTTTCCAGTGCGGCTATCGTGTCGTCATTGGTAAGATTTTCATGATTGAAATATTCGTTTCCAAGAGACCATCTTTCAGCATTTGATGAAGAAGAATCCGGAAGCCGTACGTCGTTGGGTGAACGAGGTTCAAGAAGCTGTCAATTCGGATAATATTATGGTCCAGGTAATGCCTTTTAGTATTAGCATTATTGTGGATATCATTAAAGTTTATTCATTTCAGTTCCACGCTCTGACCGTACTCTACAAAATTCGCCGCACCGATCGTTTGGCCGTACGAAAATTGGTTCAAAAATTGACGAAACAAGGTCTGAAATCACCATACGCCGTATGCTTCTTGGTAAGATCTTCATATTGCATTCAGAATGCGATTGCTAAAGCTAATTTTTACTTTCAGATCCGTTTATGCACTCGGTTAATCGAAGAAGACACCAGCGGCACCGAAGTGGCATTCATGTTCGATTTCATCGAGGCTTGTTTGCGTCACAAATGCGAAGTGGTCATTTACGAAGCGGCATCGGCATTGATCCGCTTACCGAATATATCAACCAAGGAATTATCGTCGGCCGTGTCCGTCTTGCAATTATTCTGTTCATCGCCCAAGCCGACGTTGCGTTTCGCCGCTGTTCGAGCTCTGAACAAGGTGGGAGTGAATTTGTTTCCTCAATGCTGAGAATTCAAGTGACGGCTTGTTTCAGGTCGCAATGCATCATCCGGCGGCCGTTGTTCAATGCAATGTGGATCTGGAACAATTGATCAGCGATCAGAATCGCAGCATCGCGACATTGGCCATTACGACGTTATTGAAAACGGGAGCCGAAAGTTCCATCGATCGTCTGATGAAGCAAATCAGCAGTTTCGTCTCCGAAATCAGCGATGAATTCAAGATCGTGGTCATCGACGCTATTCGTTCGCTGTGCACTCGTTATCCGAGGAAACACGCCGTCATGATGGGATTTTTATCGACCATGCTGCGTGATGAGGTAAGGCTGATTATCAGCTGGAAGAATTTGAAAATAATAAGCCTCTGTATTTCTAGGGAGGATACGAATACAAGAAGGCAATTATCGACACGATTATTACCATCGTTGAGGATAATCCGGATGCCAAGGAAGCCGGTAAGCTATTTAAAATCCTTGGAAGCTTTAACCCTGAGCCTGACATTCTTCAGGTTTGGCTCATTTGTGCGAGTTCATCGAGGATTGCGAGCACGCACCGTTGGCCACCAAGATTCTGCATTTATTGGGACGCGAAGGACCGAAATCGAGCAACCCAAGCAAATATATTCGCTTCATCTACAACCGCGTCATTCTGGAGAGTGCTCAAGTTCGTGCAGGTAAGGATAATGGATGCATTGTGGTCGGTTATCTGATTCGTATCTCTTTTTTTCAGCGGCGGTATCTGCGTTGGCTAAATTCGGAGCCCAATGCGAACAATTACGTGAAAGCGTTTGCGTATTGCTTCAACGTTGTCTATTGGATTCGGACGACGAAGTTCGAGATCGAGCCACGTGCGCATTGGCATTGTTGCGTCAAGATCAGCTGCAATTGGCCAAACGTCTGATTCTCAGTGGTAAGTTCGTTTAGATTTTGGATGATGTGATAATGATTCAAGCTTAATTTTCAGGATTATACGTATCTGCGGTGGGGCTGGAACAAGCTTGTCGTAGTTATTTGGAGAGCAACGCTTTCGATCGTTCATTCGATGTGAAGAGTTTACCGCCGACGGCGATCCCAATTGGTGCAGTGGAATCGAGGAAGCCAACGTTTGCTCCTGGTAAGCATCTGTCTCATTTATAAATGGAGATGCTAATTTGCACCTAATTTCAGGCGTTGGCGTGAGCGTCGAACCGGCGATGCCGACAGGCCCGGAACCAGGCGCAATTCGCGAGGAGAAAGTCAAACGTATGCCTCAAGACGTCATGGTGGAGAAGCTGAAGCAAATTCCGGAATTGGCGGAATTCGGTCCATTGTTCAAAGCCTCCGAGCCGGTGCAATTGACGGAATCCGAAACGGAATACGTCGTCCATTGCACGAAACTGGCTTTCCAAAATCATATAGTTTTCAAGGTAAGGCGAAGTTGTTTTTGACAAATTTGTCCATGCATGATTTTTGATGCATGACAATGTTCCAGCCTCTGGTCGAGCCGTGTGCATTGTACTAACATAATCCTATTTTCAGTTCGATTGCCGAAATACGGTCAATGATCATTTATTGGACAATGTAAGCGTTTCGATGGAACCGGATGGAGAAAATTGGACGTTCATCAATCAAATCTCCTGCCCTCGTTTGGCGTATAATCAACTGGGCGAAACGTACACTATTTACGAATTGCCAGAAGATCCTACTTGTGGTAAGTGCCAACATATTATTACTAGTAGGACGCTGCCGTGTCCTACTGATGGCAATGCTGCCTGCAGTTATGGCACTTTGCTTTGAATGAATGCTGGTGTATTTCAGTGACGGCCAGCTTCCGGTGCACAATGAAATTTACTGTACGCGATTGCGACCCAACCACTGGTGAACCTGATGCGGAGGAAGGATTTCCTGATGAATATGCGGTACGTGCTATTTATAATCTTATTCGAACAAATTCTGAAGTCTGATTCTTTCAGCTGGAAGACGTCGAATTGACGGTGGCTGATCACGTGATGCCCATGATGAAGCCGAATTTCCAAGCATTCTGGGACGAATTGGGAGATCAAAATCATGTGGAGAACACGTTCGCGTTGTCTTCGATGAAGACCCTGCAAGGTAAGATTTTGGCTACTGCTTCAGAAATTGCATTGCTAATGCAAATGTTCTCTCTTTCAGAAGCCGTCAAGAACCTGCTGGTTTTCTTGGGATTGGGCGTTTGTGAACGTTCGGATAAAGTGGGCGATGGAAAGACTTCGCATACGTTATTATTGGCCGGCTTGTATCGCGGAGGAGTGGACGCGGCTGCTCGGGCGAAATTGGCATTGACCACGGACGGTTCGGTGACCATGAATTTGGCCGTACGTTCAACTAATGAAATAGTATCGCAGATCATAGCTGATGCCATAAGTTAGGATATTATCTTTGAATGAATATGAAATGATGGGATGGGGGAAGTGATAACATTGAAATGCATATTGTTATTTTGATTGGGGTTTTCTAATTGTGATTTTGGTGGCAGAATATAATTCGCGTTTAGAATGGCTGATTATTGATTATGTGGATGGCCATTGAATCGGCATGATCTATTATCTAAATTGCGATATTTCAATGCGGTTTGAGAGGGAGAGATATCGGGGTATTTGCCCAACTGATCAGGCTATCATCTGATGACATTTAGACGATCAAAAAATCGATATAGGGAAAATCGATATTTCCGGTCAATTTTTGAAATATGCATGTCCTATCGAAAAATGGCTGTGATCGATGGATTCTCTTTAGCCGATAATCCGATAATATACTCACGGGACATGTAAATGAAGAGATTTTTCATTTTATGGAACCTGTCGAAAATTTACAGCGGTTACAGTAAGCCATGCAAATTAGGATCGATTTTTCGCGATCACTGAATGATTGAGACGACATATAAACATGGTTTCATATAGAAACGAGCAAGCTTTATCATCCGGTGTTGTTCACATCGACCAGCAATCGATGTATCGGAAATCGATATTTCTGATCAAGTCTGTAAATATTGATCAGACATCAAAATAAAGCTAATTTTTGGATTCAGCACGCTTGTTTATCTCAGAAAAAACGCATTCAGTTCATAAGTCATATCGAAATCGATTTTCGAAATTTCAATGGGGCCATCCTTTAGCACATGATCTTTGATCAATGATAATTCTTCAGAAAATAGAGCAAGCTTACGCACGTGGATATATTTTCCTACGCAGTCGATCGTGCTTTATCGATTGGCGTTGTCGAAACCGATCGATCACGATTGTATCAGAAATCGATAATTTTGATCAACTTTTCAAATTTACGTTCTGGTGCAAAACTAATGACGCCACGATGATCAGCGTGTCAAAGTATCCCAGAAAACAGGCTTTCAGTGCACTGATCACGTAAATTAACGATTTTGAAAGTTTGAATTTTGCCTATCCTTAAAACAGGATCATTGGTCGACGATATTTTTGTACAGAATTAAGCTTCATATGGTATGTGAGTATGTTTTCCTGGACAATCGAGTACGGGGAATCGAATGGCTTGAACAAAATCGAGCTATCACCTGTCTATCCGAAATTTATCAATCTGATCAAATCCGTAAATATCGATTGTACGACCAAATAAATGTGATTTTCAGAATCAGCATGTCAACTTGACCCAGAAAATGTCCGGTTCACTCACTGATCACATGTATTAGAACTTCAAATTTTTACATTGACTATGCCTGTAATATTTTTTATCAAAAAAATTTCTCTAAAAATGCAGGTACAGGAGCCATGTGGGAGTGTCATCCTATACAATCGATCATGCTCTATCCAATGATCACGGTCTGATCACATGGAAATCGATAATTGAACAATCGATGGTTTTGATCAGCTTGGTGAATATTGATCGGACATAAACAGGAATGTGATTTTTGGAATCAGCATGCTTAGCTGTCCCAGAAAATACACTTCCCAACCACCAATAACCTTTAAATGGAATTTCGAAATTTTGAATGTTGCTATCCTCCAGCACACGATTCGTGATCAGCGATATTTCTATGGGAAATGAGTCTACATAGGGCGTACGGGTATATCTTCCTGGATAATCGACCGTGCTCTATCGATTGGCGTCGGCGAAATCGATTGATCACACTTGTATCGAGAATCGATATTTTTGATCAACTTTGTAAATATGCGTGATATTTGAAATCTGGCAACGCCAAATGAAGCAGCATAGTTATCTTATCAGGAAAATGTGTCACTTTCATAATTATATCATCATTATTGGGATTTTGAGAGGGTTTGAAAATTTGAATTTTCCCTATGCTTTGGCAGTGAATCTTGATCGATCGATTTTTGGCTTCTACTATTTCAACAGAGGTCTGTTCACACTTCTAATATTTGGCCAAAAGTTCCCCGATTGGGAGGAGTCGGTCGTTGGAATGTCGTTCGAAAAAGTCGACTGTCAATTTATCAATGTCCCCGATTGTCGTTCCGTCCGCCCCGCCTCTAAACTCGAGACTGAATGGAAAATATTCTTTGATGAATTGCTCTTTGATGGCGATGTATGCGAAAGTTGACTTCGCGAGCGTCAATTTTCGAACGCAAGACGAATATTCGATCTTAGCAATATGCTTAGAAAATGTAGACATCGATAAACCAGTCATCGTAGAAAATTGGGAACGAATATTCGAGAAATCATCCAAAGATCAGGATTCGTCTAAATCCAAGAATTTATGGATCCTATATTGGACCAAATGGAGAGGATGCAAACAATCGATTCCCAATCGCGATACCTTATGCGAAATCGGCTTATCATTTTTCGCATCATTCTTGAGTATATCCATATTTGGGGCTATCGATTTCTATTTTTTATCGAACACTAAGTTCACATGTATGATCCCCGCGTTCGGCGCGATGGCCGTGATTTTATTCACGGATCTGGGTAGTCGAGGTTGGATGGCTCAACCGAGGAATGCATTTTTCGGTCACGTCTTATCGGCTGTGATCGGATGCGTATTTCGAGAATTGATGCGAGACGATTTGAATTGGATATCCGGACCGTTGGCCGTATCGGTTACGATTTCATTGATGAGTTTAACTCATACTTTACATCCGGCCGCCGGTGCAACAGCGTTGACCTGCGTTTACGGTGGTCAACGAGTGACCGATTCAGGATGGTGGTTCATTCTCATACCCGTGGTCAGTGGATCCATTTTTATCATTTTATTCACTTTATTCGTGAATAATTTATCACCGAAAAGGCGATATCCTGCATATTGGTATTGATTGCGCAATTAATTGCGCAATGTTCCAAAGGCGAGGTCCACGGTTCAAATACCTGTCAGGGTGTTTGATTTTTCTTGAAGTTGATTTTATGTAAGCTTTCGGTGATTGCTTTCGGTGTAACGCAATAAGTTTATTTGTCATTGAATGAAAATCCATTGCTATTTTGATTGTACCGGCCAGTTTTTGGTGACTCCAATTTTTGGGATTGGCTGGGTATACTGTAATGTTACTTCCCCAGCCTCGAATTCAAAAAATTGCGCCGATTTGCTGTAGGCAGCAAAAACGTATCTAGTCTGCTAAGAGGCGGTCAATTTTTATTTCACCAAAATTCCTCTAATTTGAAAATTCCTCTGATGATTTTGTAATTTTCCTGCATAAAATTCGAGCGATCTCGATTTTCCCGATAAATCCCCGACTGCCGGTATCATCATCAACGCGTACATTATTCGAGAATTTTACGAAATGGCGGCCGAAATCGATTTGGATGATTTTTCCAAGCAAACGGCGTATCACGATATTGGCTTGGCGATTGAAGACCAAATATTCTGGATCTCGAAAGGTGCATTAGCCACGGTCAGCCCTGTTTTTCGAAAGATGTTCTACGGACAATTCGAAGAATCGACCAAGGGGATTATTCCGTTGCCGGAAAAGAAAGTCGATGAATTCGTGGTATTATTGAAATTCCTGTTCCACGCTAATCCGAAATCGAGCAAAGTGGACGACGAGAACGTCAATATATTGTTGAAATTCGCCGACGAATACGAACTGTACGCGGTGAGGAAGAAATGCAAGAAATTTCTGGTTGGCAAAATGAAGTCCGTGACTAAAGACGAGGATATTTTGGAGCTGTTCGTCATTGGCGTTCAATACAAGATCAAGAAACTGATTCGAGGTAAGGGCATTTCTCAGTATACTTGCTGAATATTATGCATTCTTATTTCAGCTACATTTGCTCTCGTGCGTCGTTTGGACAAAGAGGAATTGGAGCCATATCTCGATGAATTTCCGCCCAACGTTCGTTCAGCATTGGCGAGGTCATTACCAAAAGCGTCTTTCAAGCATCGTTTCATGCGTTCATTCGGTCATATATTCAACTGCGACTCTTGTCAGCCGTCAGATGACGACGAATATGAATATGACGAATTTCAAGATTGGGTCAGTCAGCGGAAATGCATTTATTGCGATTTCGTCGTATGCGATGAACATTACCATGATTATTTGACGGATCATCCGGCCCAATTCGTATGCGACACGTGCATCGAATGCGAAGGCGAGAATCCTTGTACTGGCGTCAAAAATCATCGCGAATGTTATTGCGTCCAAGAATTAGGCTTATGGGATTTGGCTGAAATCGGTTTATGGTGAATATGGATGTTCCAAAGACGAGGATACCATCGAAGGACTTTTAGAGATGGCATGCGTGAGAATTCTGTTCATGAATGATTCAGTTTCCTTTCATTCTGATTCGACATTTCTTGAAGTTTCTTTTCTTGATTCAAATCATGATCATTTGTTAATTACTGCCGGTATTATCTGATTATTCAATTCGCTTATTGGATGAAAATTTATGATAATCTTGATGCAATTTTCCGTGATCGGTTTCATTTTGGGGTAGTGTGATGCTAAACCTCCTACCTCGATTTCAAAAATGTGCGCCAGATTGCAGTAAGCAGCTCAAGACTTTCGCTGGCTGTTGCTCATCCTGTCACTGGCATCGTGCCAACAAGGAAATGTTGCATTTTTTCATTTCCGGAATTTCCGCTGCAAAAATCCAAATTTTCAATAATGTCCGGTCAAGATTTCGGGAAAATGCATCATACGGCTACACCGACGGCCACGACAACGACCACGGTTCGAATTACTCGACCATTCTTCGATTTCTCGTATATTCGAACGGTACCGGGAATTCTAAAATTGGTGCAATTGGTAAGTCTGGATATTTGCGATTTTACGATGAATTACAAGAGTGATTTTTCAGGGATTGGATTTCCTGATGTTCATTTGTTGCATCGCCGGCCCATTTTCGTATTTATCGGACGTCGGTTGGGCAACGTTCGTTTCAATTACGGCCTTCATCGTGACCTTACTTTTATTGGCCATGTATTTGGCTCATTTGATCGAAATGCTGCAAGGAATTCCGTGGCTTCTAGTGGTAAGTGAGTTTATAGAAGTTCATTAATTTTCTGCTAAGCGAATCATAATTTCAGGAATGCTTGTATTGCGGTATTTGGGTATTATTCTTCCTGATCGCCGCTTGTTTGATGGCTGCCAAATCGACCTTCTGCGCTAATTGTCAAGCTTACGGAGCCGCTTCGGTAAGAATTTGATGAACTATTTTTATCCTCATTATGCTAATTCTCTGCTTTATTTCAGTTTTTCGGCTTCACCGCAATGGTGGCGTACGGATTCGATTGCTTCATCAAATTCAATTCGTGGCGTAACGGTGACGTTGCTCAAGGAACTCCGCCCACGATCGCGATGCGTAGCAGTTCGTCGTTCGGTCATTGAATACGCGGAAATCCAAGCTATTATCAAAAGTTTGCAATGTGAGGCTTTCTTTTCCTCAAATCTCCGGACGGTGCCTTTTTGTCTTCCACGACCTCTGTTTTTTTTGTGTGCCACTTTTCCTGATGCTTTAATATTTTTCTACACGGTATTCAACATGCATGTGTAATTTTTACTGGGGGCTTTACTGATCAATTTGTTATTGTTGAATTGGGCATTTTTGTTGGAATAAGAATGAGCTAAAACATTCCTGACTCATTTGTTGTATGAATGCGATTGAATTCGCGTATTCTTCTTGATTTTGATATCCTGATTGTATTCGCGTAAATCTTGAATTTTTAGGCTGAATTGATCAAGAATACTTGCGCGTATCATCGGATCGAGCAATGGCGGCCAACAGGAATATTTGTGAAATCGCAATTTGCGAGGCACCGAAGTTATCCGATTTGGTGGCCGTTCGGATGAAGATCGGAGATCCGTTATTGGAAGAATACGGATCGTATCATACGGCCATCACCGCTATCGTTCGGTAAGTTTATGGATCTGGATTCGTGTCCAAATTGTAATGCGAAGTTATTTCAGTGAATTGGCGACCAATAACAAGGAAATTCTGGCGTGCAACGGTTGGCTCGACGACGATTTCTTCATGATCATGAACGTAAGCATATGGATTTTCAAATTTGAAAGTGACTCCGAAGCCGTTCTCTTACAGGAAGAACGTTGGAAAGAATCCGGATGGCGTGAATGTTTGAAAGGATCCAATTTGGAGGTAAGCTGATCAAATATTGATTTTACATGCATTAGAGACAGCATGTTCATTTACAGATAATGGAAGATCGAAGGCAAATGACGGTGGAATTATTCGCCAACAGCGTTTGGTATACGATCATGTGCCGAATGGGTCCGGAATGGAATTTGATGGGAAAAATGCTCGTCCAAGGTATGGTTTTCCTTTTGGGTCTTTTTACGAGACCCTGATCATGGCTGATTTTAGGCTGCGATTTCCTGACCAACGCTGGTTCTCGCAAATTTCGAGCCATTGGTAAGTTCTCACAGTTTGCTTGCATTATGCAAGCTTATGATTCATTTCTTTCAGAAATGAAAGTTGCCTATTTGCCACCTGGTCGATTGGAATTGGCTTTGATTCCGCGATTAGTGACGATGAATCAATTGACGTTGAACGATTTCGGTCGCAACATCGCTGCCAAGGAATTTATCCAAGGACAAAGCAATAGCGTTCGATTCAGCGGGGATTCGTATTCGTCGTGTTTCGTTTTGCCAAGGTAAGGATCGTGGTTTCTGTTGGCTGATATGGTGCGATAACGGTGCTATGTTTCAGGCAAACTCGAGGCACAATCATGACGTTGACCAAATCGATACCGAAATCTTGCGTTTTCGAGGATTACGAGGAATTACAAGGATATTGGAAAAGCTTGGTAAGAATAGTGTTTATCTTGGCTCATCAGTTTGTGGGCTTAATTTCAATTTCGTTTTCAGTACGGCTACTGCTTGCCGCAACAAGAACCGGAATTCTACTGCGAAGTGAAATTTTTCGGACCGTCTCGAGTGGCATATACGTAAGTGGATTATTGTGCTTTTAATCAGGCGAGGCTTCTTGAGTCCTGAATTTCAGGTATCCAAGCCATTGCCTATTGGCGAAACCGGCGGAAATCACCAATGCAACCGAGACGGATTGGAATCAATGCGTGAAAGCGTTCGTGACGGATTTCTACGCCAAAGTGCCCGTATTATGCGACGTTCCGTTGAAATTGATTCTTCAACCGCAATCGATGAACATGGAGTTCCAAACCGCATCGACCAAAAAAGAGAAATGCTGAAAAGAAGGTACGATGCTGAATGTTATTTGCGATTATTTCTATTCATTTGTTATTCGATCCTAGAGTGATTTCTGTTCGTGCATTGATTCCTGGTGCTATTGTTGATGCTTGTTCCGATTCTTCTTCAATTATACTTGGTTCTGGGAATTTCTAGTCTTCGTATTGTCTTTGTATTCCCAGTATCGGGACTGGTTTTCTTCGCGAATTATTTCGAAACTTATTTCTTGCTACCAGCTTCTCGGCTGGTTCTCGGTGAACAAAAGGTTGTCACCGGCGTCTGGAATATTTGCATTCTAAAAATTCGGCTTCTCGAAGTCCCAAGTTTCCATGAAAGTTAGCTGAGAATTTGCGAAGTATAATGAGTGATAGGATTCATCATACGCACCACGAGGGTACTGTAATTGTACAAGTCGGACCGGTGGTCAATTTGGATAGTGCGTATTTGAAAACCGTACCCGGATGGTTGAAAATTGCGCAAATCGTAAGTCCGAAATTGCGCAATGCATTAGCCTGATGAAATATCGCGATGGCTTCTCGCCAGAAAGCTTCAGATTGCGCAATCTATGCAGAAATGCCCATGTCAGAATGGGAAAATCTGGCATTTTTTTGCCAGATATCAGCCCTGATCACATTCATATGTACGATATTGGCTCACGGATCGTATAAAGACGGATACGCGTCGTTCGGATCGTTGATTAGCTTCACCGCATTCGTATTGACAATAGCTTGGTTGTGCTTTTATTTATTCCATTTACAAGAATTGGCACCCAGATTGCCTTGGTTCATATTCGTACGTTTTCCGTTGTCGCCGTCCAGGCGTTTGACCAGTGGTCAATGCATGCACAGGATTGCGCAATTACAGGGAATGACCGTTGGTCATTCGCAAATGTCATAAATTCTACGTTTCATAGCCGCAATTGAGGCATTTGACCAATGGTCAATGCATGCGCATGCTGCAAGGTTCATTGCGCAATTAGGCCAGTGGTCAATTGCAATGCCCAAAAAATCGCAGAAACCTCCTTTTCAGGAATTGATCTATTACGCAATTTGGATATTCTTATTTTTATTGACCATCATATTGCTGATTGCGTTATCAGTGGAAATGGCAGGGACATGGTATCGTGTCAGCGGTCCAGCCGGCGCAGCTGCCGTAAGATTTGCGAAATATTCATAAAATATCACAATTTCCATGATGCACCTAAAATTGCGCAATTTCAGTTTTTCGCCTTCATCACCATGATCCTATTTCTCATCAACGCTTTGATGATCATTCGCGATTGGAGAATTAGAAATCGATCCGAACGTATCCAAATGCATTGATCGATGATCGATCTTAGTTTAGGATTTCTATGCAAATTTGTCCAAAAAAATATTCGTGCGAGAAGAAAATTGGGTTAATTTTCGGTGTTCACTTTACACTGTACAGGGGGGGGGGTGTATAAAAGCGGCTGTTCCCGAGGCCGGATCATCAGTCATCTGGAAAGTCGAGTCGTGCGGACGAAATATTGGAACGAGTGGATTGGCTGCGAAATCGGATCAAATTCGAATCGATCATGTTGCAATACGCCATCGTGGGCTATTTGATCTACCGTGTATGGTGCCTGTTGAAAGAACCGGACGCGAATCGTGGTGGACAAGAAGGCGGTCAAGCACCGGCTCCAGTACAACCGATGGGCGATCAAATTCCACCGCCGCCGGCCGATCTCGGACAACCGCCCATGGGTGATCAACCGCCGCCGCAAATGGATCAACCGCCTCCGCAAATGGATCAACCGCCTCCGCAAATGGATCAACCGCCGCCGCAAATGGATCAACCGCCTCCGCAAATGGATCAACCGCCGCCGCCGGCTCAAGAAGGACAACCGCCAACCGGTGATCAACCGCCTCCGCAACCAATCGATCCAAGCGCGTCGTGAAAGGAACGGTCAAAGAATGAAAGAGAAAGAGAAAATGCGATGAAAAAGAATGCAAGGATCTCATGCGATGATTTGGTGATCTGAAAAATGATTGGAGGATTCATCTTTGAAATTCGTACCCGGTATTCGTGTCTATTTCCATGTGTTCGAATGTGGTGTGATGGAGTAGAAAAATGGGCGAAAAATATTTCATACTGTATATCGCATTATAATGTATGCATGAAATCGGCTGAAAAGCTGAAAGAATCAGCGTGGCGGATATATCCGCTACGCTTTGCTTTCTGGCCGGGTTTGAAATTTGAATACCCGCCAATTCGTAATGCGTAATGTCTGCTACCAGGCGGTTCCAATCTCATGTCTGCTGTGTGGCGCGTCTTGGAATTTTCTCCGTCCGAATTTTGTGAAATTTCCTTCCAATGCGTACAGTGTAAAGTGATTTCCAAATACGCAGTCCAGTCAGACGTCGGTCGAAAATTGTTCGCAGTCATTGTTCGATTTTGCGTTTTACTGTGCGGTTGGTTCGATAGTCGGCTGTTGAGAAGAATTGGCGAAACGTGTAGCCATGTAAGTAGCTTTGATATTCTTTTGGTGAATTCCATTTGGAATTCATCCGTGAGTTTTCAATTTTCGAAAATTCTTCAAATAAATGATATTCCTTAT
>JAQIWJ010000394.1:0-22268 GCA_034695185.1 Discolaimus major
AGCATGAAAAACTGTATAAGATATGTGAAAATGAGGGGTGGTCAGTTTTCAAATGATACCCGCCTGGGTGAATGCATGGGGAAAGTCACTCTTACATTCACCCATTCCACGATCCTTCCAATGCACGCTGGTTCCTGGCATGGAATCAAATTTGGAAAAAGGACATGAAAATTTCAGAGGATTATACTTCATTTAGGAAATGTTCACATCCCGGCCAATGCGGGCTCCCTTGCGAGATTGCAATGCCGATCAAAATTCAGATAAAAACGTACATGTTAAAAATTTACAGGTCATGGCATGAATTTTTCGAAATCTAGAATGCGCATGTATACAGCCTATGCATAAATAACCGTCTTGATCATGCAGTGTCATGATTATGCTTTTGAGCAAAAATTACAGAGCACATCATTCAAAGAAGTAATTTTTGAAGCATAAATTCACACCAGATTTGAATTCAGCCATGTCACAATTCAGACATAAATGATGATGCATTGCACAAAATGTCATATGAAAGATTATTCTTTCGAACTACAGTATGCCAATGTTCACGCCCCTTTCATTTTTCCATTTCTTTCAATGATGGTCAAAATCGTGGACGGTGCCCAAATGGCTGCAGAAGTAGCAGTGATGATTTGCGCGATAATCACGAATGAATTTCCTCCGGCATCAATCAATGGGAACCAATAGAATAGCATTAGAAAGCACCTTAGAATTTCCATAAACGGTGCTGATGGCCTGAAATTTAGTATATTTCAGATTTTATGCGTTGCAAATGATCATTGCGTTGCTCACTTTTTCTCCAATAGCATGCCGAAAATTTGCACCGATGCCATCATGATGAACGCCAATGTAAAACGGGTGTGCCACGAGACATGCTAAAAATTTCAGCCATTTTTTGGCCAGCAGGTTTGAAGGAGGCAAATTTACCTCCAATTGGCTAGCAACCATTTGATATCCCAATACCATGAAAACGAAATGTACCAGTACATAAATGGAAATCCAAATTTGGACACCGCTATTGTACGGTTTCATTGGTTGCTTGATCTGCAAAATCACATTATCGATTATGCAATTTTTTGCATCAAAATTTACATCAGGTATATCCTCTAGATTTCCGCATCTTCCTGTACCCGGAAACCAACCGGGGCCATAGAAAATAGCTTTCAATTTATTTCTAATACCGGTCATTGAAGTTGGTTTATCCCAAAGTGCATATTTCAAATAGAATAGCTAAAATCAGGCTGATCCAAGCCGTCGTATAACACGACTGATAGGCATACTGTACTTGCAAATAGAACGCATCGAATGAGTTGACTAAATCCACCAATCCGTATGCGATCGGTTCGGAATCCAACTCGGATTGGTACGTGCCGAATATGCGATCCCAAATGATCAATACACCGCCGTAATTCTTATCGATACAATATCTATTTCTGCCGTGATGCACTCGGTGACTGGATGGTGTGTTTATGAATTTCTCCAACGGACCCAATGTCCCGATCACTTGGGTATGGATCCAGAATTGGTACAAGAGGCTCAGGGTCGCGTGGACCAGATGCACTTGAGGTGGGATGAGCAATGCTTCGGGTAAATAGAAGAACATCGAGGCTAAATTTTGGAACATGCCTTGCCTGAAAGATTCGTTGCTTTTTGTGGTCATGCCATTAGATGGCAGAAATTGCGCAATTTCCGCGTTTTAACTGGAAGCTTCAACATGATCCCGGTTAAATTAAAATTGGCGTTTTTCCCCCTCACCTCAACGCGGTGGTGTAATTGTAATATTCAGAACTGTGATGCGTTTGATGCAATGCCCATATAACATTGATCTCTGAAGTTAAAATAATTTTCATATTGGGCATTTGCAATTTGTGGCCTGCTTTACCATGACCCGCACGATGGAACCAATAATATAGGAAATCCACTGCCACGAAAGTCAGTAGCCACGTCCACGGCGAATCCCATGGCAATTCGTAAATACAAAAATGCTCGTGCACCCAGCAGTACAGTGATAATTCTGCTGTTCGAATTGCTACGCTAAAATTGGAATATTCAGAAGCATGCTTCTGTTTGCATCGGTGCAAGGTAAAATTTTGACTTTCAAACTGTTGGTCTGTATTGAGAGAAAACCAAAAATTGCGACTTCAGCGGCTACAGTATGCTTAGGGCGGTGCTCGAAGCTGATTGGCCCATTTCGGCCAATGGCATCATGCGGTCGTGACTCCGCCTAGTCACATGATTTTTTCTGCTAGACAGAAAAAAGCGGTTACAGTATGCTTTATCTCATCCCAAAGTAAAAGCTTTGCCAATCCTAAATCCGCAATATCCACTCACACGACAGCCGTTTGCAATGCACCAGCACCGAGGGAAGTGATAGAATCATCGATTGAATATACTCGTTTCCATCCTTTTTTCCAACAATAAAGCATTTCTAACATAATGAATAAAAAGAACCACGGTATTGTCTGAAACATGTGCATTTTGAAGTTTTGAATTTTGACGAAAGTTTTCATACTTCATCCACTAATTGAGGCACTGCTTCCACGGATGGATATGAAAGCTCAGATGGCAATAAAAGATAAAACATCTGCCTCAATGGCCGGCCACGGGTATTCACGAATTCTGTCATATTCATTGTTAGAAAAATATTGCAGATTTACTTAAGAGATGATTTTGTAGAAGCAAAATGAGAATGTACCAAGTGCAGCTGGTACATAATAATACGCCAGCTAGTGATAATAACCTTATCAGACTGGGCTTGTTGACGTGAGACATTTGTTTTCTATTTAGCAAGCACTTTTAATCGTCAGCAGATGGCAACCAGAAAATTTCGGTCATCATAGGGAATGTGTACAACACCCAAGAGTGAAAATCATCTCAGAAAAACGTGTCCAAACAAACTACCCAAATCACGAGTATTGAATCATGAAAATCACTCTGATTTATTCTTGGCATAAAATCATTGCGGTCATAGCCAATATGTTATTGGCTCCATGATATTCAGCATGGTCGATTGTCCAAGAAGATATGCTTGCATTTGAAAATTAGCCTTTGAAATCAGATGTATCACAGCTGCAACAGAGCATTTGTATTGCCTAGCTCAATTTCTCAGTCAATAAGATCATGCAAAATTAGCCCGCCCCCTGTAAGGAAGAATGAATTTTATGCACAACGTTTGGCATCAGTTTGAAAATCATAACATAATATCTAAATTCGGTACACACGAAGCAAGCATGGATAAAAAACGGTTGTCAATCAAAATACTAGCGTACGTAAATGCTTTTTAAAAATATCATTTTTCTGGTGTGTTCAACGCCTTTGATGCCTACTAACAGGCGATCCTAACGCTGCTGCCCTGGGGGCTAAACTTTGTCTCCGATTCGAATCCAATGCTGCGGTTGCCGCGAATGCGGATGCTCTCCGACCCATTCTCGAGCTAACGTTCATTAGTTGATGAGCCGCTTCGGGTACGCCCAGACTCTCTTTCCTGTCAACCGATTGTTGTTGAGCGAGTGCTGACGAGGAGGAGGAGGAGGAGGAGGGCGGTGAAAGGATGGAATCCGTGGCGTTTCCGGTGAAAATTAAAAACCAACTATGAATACCTTCGCCAACGTCCGTATCTTCTTGATGATGCCCAACATCGGCGCTGACCACGATTCGCCATCCGGCGTCCATCAATCGTTGCAACAACGCGCCCATATGTTTTCGTGTGTACACGTATTCGGTGGCATCCTTCTCCGGATGCGGATCCCAATGGAAACCGTTCAATTTAGCTTCGAATATTGCGTCCAAAAATCCCTCGCCCGTATTATCGTTGAACGTTTTCTCGGCCGTAATTATCTTCTCGAATTGATTCTGAATTATTCGTCGCAACGATGCCGGCGCGTTGAGTACTTGTAAACTTTGCTTGCCCAATGGACTGATGCAAGCGTGTCTCAGACCGGCCGACGGTGTGCACGATTCGAATAATAATGCGCTTTTACTATTCAATCCTCGAGATATATCTAATCCAGTCACAACGGTCCAACCTTCGCTCAACAGGACGTCCAATACGCGAGCCATGAATTGACGCGTTTTGCTGATTTTCGATAATCGAGCTAACCAAGGCGAACCTTTCAATGTGAATTCAACTGTCACCCCTTCGAAATGATGCGAATATTTCAGTCTGGCTTCTTGGTCGTCATTGGATATGGTTGAGATTTTATTGGATAAATTTGGCTCGTCCAATATGAAGGGTCTGGAAAAGCGGATGGCTATACTGTAATCATTGCAATCAACAGGGGCAAATCACGAATTTCAGTATCACTCGTATTTTGTGCGAACATATGCAAAATTTTTGCATGTGCATGTCACATGCCTTTAGAATTGCTTTGTCAAATCCATCAAATCAGCTTGAATTCAGCAAAATGCTGTTAAGAATGCATTTTGCAAGGAAATGATTACTGATCTGAATCTTCAGTAATCAAGATTGCTCAAATCAGCTTCGAATGATGTACAAAAATTAGCATAGCTGAAATTTCCAGTTTTCTTAATGGATTGGTATGAGCAAAGTGAATTTCAGTAATATTTTACAGGCAAATACAGTAAGCCTAATGTGCATTACATTGGCTTCGAGCCAAGCATTGTTGCAAATTTGATTCAAAACTTCAAGAGAATTTTGCTGAACATTGCGCAAGCTAACATCCTCGCTTCGCATTGCCAGCAGAAGTCATGCTTACTTGGAAGCTAATCCTGCATCCCAATATTTGGATATAGCTTGTTCCACTGCGTCTACGGTGGATCTTTGTATACCGACCAATCTTAGAACACTGATCCCGTCCATGATGACCATCATGAATCGTTCATTATTACCCGACGTTTGACCAACTTGGTCATTCGAGGAAGAGGCGGTCATACTTCTGTTCGACGTACCAGCATCGTATTCGAAAAATATCGAATCAGCTGTTTCTTTGAAATTGACCACGCCGAAGAACCTGTATCCACGAGTATTGAATTCGGCGAATATAGCCGTCAGCATTCTACAAGCGGCCGTGAGTTGATCACGATTCGTCGTCTCCCACGGTGTACCGTTCAATTTCACTTCGTAATGCTTCCCACGTTGACTGTCCGAATTTAGTCCCGGCGCATAAGTCGCGTGTACCACGTTTCGAAGTACGCGTTGTAGAATGACGGGCGAATTGATCAGTTGCAATTTCCGCGTTTTACTCAAACTCAAGCACACCAAACTGGGCGGCGCTAGATCCAAAGCCGGCGTGGAGGATTTACGACGTTCCGTCGAATAAGACCCCGATCCGGAATCGGATTCGTTTTCCTCGTGGATATTCATGGGACGAAGTTGCTGTTGCAATTGTAATTGTAATATGGCCGATTTCGGGGCGGATCTGGCGAAATACCAGGCCGTCAAATCGGTACGACATGATAAATCGCAACACGCGATCAATTCCCATCCGTTTTCCTAGAATGACACACGTTTTTGAGGCTTTTTTGAGGCTTGGTTTTGAGTCGGTGTATTTTTGAATAGTGGGCAGGATAGGTCTGACCAGGCGTGCGCTTTTATCATCACATAAAAGCCTGAATATTTGCTGTGATAATCGTAAAACTAAATTTAGTCGTAAAGCATATTTTTTGTTCTACAAGGCATGCCTTTTCGAAATAGCATTGCTTACTGGTTACTGTAACCGCTCGTATGAATTTTCTTTCATGAAATTAGTAAACATATGCCTATTGTGTGATCAAATTGATGATAGAAAATCAGTGAAAAATGATCACATTCTTAAACCATGATCGATTTTTCAGCATCCTCTAAAAATGCTGTACTTCAAACAAGCGTAAAAACTTCAAGCATGCCCTGCCCGAGGCAAGTAGTAGCTAAAAGAATTTAGTTGAAATCTGAAGCTAGGAAATGGGATTCTTTTTCAATTCGGATGCGTGAAAGATGTGGATAAGCTTCCTAAATGCTGTTTTTTGTAAAAAGTGATACAAAAAAGGGTGTCCGGATTCATGTCAGTTGCGGATTTGGATTTAGATTCATTTCCTGGATTTGGATAAAGGCATGCCTGGCAGATCAAATGGGGTGTATGCGGATTTGGATGGATAAATTTGGATCAAGCCATGCAGACTGATCAAAAGATCTACCTTCAATCGATCCAATAAAGCGCAACATAAATATTTGACCATAATTGCACTCTCTCTTCGCGCATGTTTCAAGAACGGCGATCCGGTTAGATTCAACGTATAACAATCCGGCGCCGTTTCATGCGAATCTAAGCCCCAATTCGCTTCCACGATGCTTCGTAATATTTTAGCCGTTTGCACAGACGGTGGGAATAATAGAATTTTATCATGAGGTCGAAATGTGACGCAAAATAGCCTCACGTGACTCTCGTCAGGATACGGTAACGTGAACGTGGTACTCATCGAACGAGACATCCAAATGGTTGCTGGCATTGCCATACTGAAGGTTTCCGAGATGTTTTCCAAACTTATATATCTTTTCCGCCAAAGCTTCGCAAACGGGGGTGGGGGGAGGGCAGTGATTGAAAGGGAGGGAGGAAGTTTTAGCAAAAGGCGGATTGGTTTCAAAATTTTCAAAGTCGTGCCTGTCTCCGCCCTGGAGTTTCAAACACAGAGGAGACACAAAATGGATGACGTAGGTCCCTCCAGTGGATGCTTTGAATTTTCAACCTGGGTATAGGGGCTCCACACACCGAAACCTCCAATACACGTAATGGGTAACGGAATCCGTGTACGTTAAATGATAAAACTTCTAAGCATACGAGTAAAAGTTTTCTTTCCAGACTAGTTCGCTCGACGTGTGTCTTCGCTGTCTTGTTCCAGTAGCACGGATGAGGAGACGTTGAACAAATGAGCGGCGGTTGTGTAAAGAAAACTCCGCGTTCCGAAAGAAGTTTTTGGAGTCTTTTTACAAACGGCTGGTAGAAACTTCGCTACCTCGTCCAGGGCTTCTTGTGCTGCGGGGATTTGTACTAAAGTGAGAACGTACAAACTTAGCATAGGTTCATGTTGACGAGTGAATGTTCACTCCAGAAGATGAATTGAGCAGCTTTCTTTCCCCTCATTCGCCCCCCAAACCGCCTGGGAAACGGTTGTCGTTGGTACTAAAAGAACAAGACAACGGAAAAGGGGACCAGGATTTTCTTGCTTCACCAAAACCGAAATCTTTTTCACATACAACTGAGAGAACAGATGTTGAATCGAAGACTCGATGGTAGGCAAAACTGCGAAATTTACTACACGAACCATATGGTACGGCTCGTTTAGCAATATTCATGCTTAGCTTCCTCGTAAAGAATACCAATGGCTTTTCCTAGCACATAAACCACGCCCCTTTTTCCTACTCGAAATGATTCAATAGGCATAGCTTCTCCGTATGCGTTGAAAGCAATTCTTTTCGGCCTTATTCATAAGAATGAACTTCTTTCGGGGAGAAAAAAATGTCCAATGTCAATTCGGAATTGAATAATCGGTGGAAATCGAACACTATCCATACATGCTGAGGGGCTTTTCAGAACCACGGAACCATAGCAAATATTTGAGAATAGGCCTCCTTTCGTTTGCTTGCATTACCAAAGAAGGGGCTGGTTTACTTTTCATCTTAAGAGTATCGAGGAAATTTACTCAGCAGCTTTTCCGAGATGATCAGGAATAGGAAAATTCCTAGAAAAACATGCCATGCGTGTCCAGCTATGTAAATTGACATATGTACAACAAACAGGGTCCGATTTAGCTACCAGTGAATTTCACGAAGTTTGATCAGGGTCATTCTGATCATATATTTTCGAAAATGCGTACACATCGCTTACCCGAATGATGATGCAAAACAACCTGAATTTGCTGAGCACATTTCACTTCTCCGAAGAAAAGTGTCATTATTGCGTCAGAAGCATTGGAAGCAGTAAAAAGAAGGCATAAAACGTGAAAAGATGGGGAGTCGTTGTGAAAACTGCCAGTGCTAAAGCATTTTAATTTTTGCTTAGGTGGATGCAATAATCGTAAATTCACCATGCTTTCTCATACGCTAGCTTTCGTAGTGATGAGCAAGAAGCAATTTCAGCTTTTCTAAGTTGAGTCAACATTCGCATTCATTATGGTTGATTTATCATGATCATATCTGAATAGCACTTCTATGAACTGCACAGAATGTTGAATTTTCACTGTGTGGTAGCCCCCGGGTCATTGGCACTGATCACGATTACTATCGATTTTGAAATTTTGAAAATTGTTATGCCTCAGCATGTTAACTTTGATCGACAATATTTTTGTATAGAATGGAGCCAGATATGGCAAGTAGGTGTATTTTCCTGGACAATCAAGCACGGAGAATCGATTGCCATGGTTAAAATCTACCTATCAAGTCTCTATCGGAAATCGATCATATTGATCAAATCTCTGAATATCGATCACAAAGCAAAACAAACGTGATTTTTATAATCAGCATGATAAAGTATCGCAGAAAAAGTGCATTTCATGCATTAGTCATGTTTATTTCAGAATTCCAAAATTTTTAAATTGTCTATGCTTTGGTATATGATTTTCGATCGATGATTTCAGTACATAGATAAAGATACCGACGTTATGTGTGGATGTTTTCCTGTACAATCGATCATGCTGCATCCACGGAGCACAGTCTGATCACTCAGAAATCAGTATTTAAAAGATCGATAATCTGATCAAGTTGATCAATATTGATTATATGCAAAAATAAACCTCACCATCGTGTGCAATAAGTCGATCGTCACCCAATTATTGCCATCGTTCATGAAAGTGCTGAAATCCAACCAAATACGATTCGGATATGGAAATCTTGGATTTCGGCAAGAAATTGGAAGCCAGTCGATTGATCAATCAATGGGTCAGCGACAAGACCGATCAGAAAATCAATAATGTGATCACACCAGATGCGGTGTCCGAATTGATGCGTTTGGTATTGGTCAACGCCATTTACTTCAAGGGCGATTGGAAAGTGAAATTCGATCCGAAACGTACCACTAACGAGCGGTTCAATGCTGGAAACAAAAAGGGTACAATCGTTGAAATATACATGAAATGCATTATGGAAAATTCAAATTTTTATGCATTTTAATTATACTGGATATATTTCACATGGGCCAATCAAAACTGGCCTTGGGAGCGGATACCGTAATCTTCAATGGTATCGCAGACGCGCTGACCGTAACCTTTGCCGCTTTTTTGCCATACTTTTCATGGCCGGTGATTTGAAATTTGTCATAAGCATACAGTGATGGCACAAAAGGTGTGCGACCAAATTTCTGGAATTTTGCCAAGAAGATTTCTGCTTGTTTGTTTGGACCTGGAAATCGATTGATTCCTGATTTATCGATATTTAAAAATGATGGCCAGCGATTTTCCCTTATCCCCTGAGTGCATTGATTTATCGACCATATTATCCTCGTCAAATCCAATTCGCGAAAATGAACTGCAATCACTAAATACTGCCATCAGCGAAAATTTGGATAAAACATTGCCGGATCGATTCGATTTTTGCGACTTATGCCTCGGATTAACGGAACAAATCCCGTCGAAATCGTTCAATCTGGATAAAGGATTAATGAACGAAAAAGTTATTTCCACGTGTTTGGACGCTGATGATTCTCAAATTGCTGTCGGTACCAGCGTTGGGAATATTTATATTTTCAATCGACGATTGAGGAAAATGTTCACCATAAAAGGAAAGGTGAGTTGTTGATTCGGAAAATTTGCGTGTTTCTCTGATGCTGAATTAGTTTAGCATGATGAACTTTTCTTTCAGGACCACATCGTGTGCCTAAAATTATCGCACAATGGAGAATATTCATTATTGAGCATTGGATTGAAATCGGGTTTATTCGTGGCCATTCAATTACCGTCCAGTGATGAAGGAAAATCTCGAAAGGTAAGATGGAATTGCAATCCTTTTCCTGCTCTTTGATTGACTGCTGAAAACACTGGATTTCCACTGTATACATGAAGCCTTGTTTCAGCTATTGCAAAAAGTGATTGCCGACGTGCATCGATGCGAGATTACGTGCATAATTTGGTCAATGGACGGACGGAAATTATTCACTGGTGATTCGTCCGGATTAATTATGATGACCCTGGTGGATTTTGAGAATGTAAGTATTTTGATTGATCATTTTGGACAGCAATATTGACGCTTCCTCTTTTAGAACGTATTCGAAACAAGCTTCGTCTATTGCGACTCTGATCATTACCCCATCACTCAGCTTGCGTTTTGGGGGAACTACTTGGCGGCATCAACGACCAATCAAGCATTTCTCGTGGATATTGCCGACGATTGTCGTGTTCAACTCGTTGGTCATCAAAGCAAGAAAGGGTAAATATTTTAAATGATATTTGAGTGATGAAATACTCGTATCACTTTTGTATTGCAGGTCCGTGTTCAAATGCGGGGTTACATTCGCTCACGGCCATCAACATGATCCGATATCCAGGCCATTTCTGTACGTCTCTCGTCCCGGATGTCGCCTGTGGCAAGTGGATCTGACGACCAGCAATCAATCGAGAAGCGAGGGTCCAATTGAAGTGGTCGAGACTCAAGATTATCAACACGCCGCATCATCAACTGCATCATTGCCCGTTCCGTTGGAATTACAACATCCGAATGCAGCAACGTTCACTTCGCATTCAACCGTGGGATTTGGATTATTGTATTACTTGGCTACGTGCAACGAGGAATCTACGACACATTCGGCGGATCTATTGGTGACCCACGACGAATTTCACTTATTCATTATTGACTTTAATCGACGCATTTTATCCGTATGGGCTCAATTCGGACTGCCAATCGCCAACGTCACCGTCTGCTCCAAAACGCGAGAGATATTGATCTTGTTCTCCGATCCCGAATCAACACCATCGATCTTGCGCATTAGCTCTGTATTTGCTGATCCGTGGTTAGTCACATCGCCGTCAAATGGGAAGCCAGCAAAGAAATCGGCCGAAGATGCAATGGAACTCGCGGCTAGCGGCGTGAAAGACTTGCTACAAAAAGTGATATCGAACTCAACCCAACTGGTCAACAAAAGCGTGGATGCTCTCACGGTGAAGGATTCAGGACCGAACTTTCAAATCGTCCTGAACAAGATCAGAGCTTCGACGATTGAATCGAACGATACCGGTGCCGGAACGACCATGGACGAATTCGACGATATGGTGAATTTGATGGGGACATTTGCTAGCCGACCATCAACACCGGATACGCAGAGTTTGGCATCCGGATGCGGAACAGCATTGCCGCCTTGGTGTTTGGAAGATCAGTCACTGCAGGTAAGGACATTGCTTTCATTATTGTGCCTTTGTAAATTTCAAATTCTGTGATCATAATCCGGTATCTAATATCATCCTCATTTCAGGAAAACGCGTCGACCACTGCACTGGCGCACCACGTTCAAATAACGCGAGGCAAACCGAGAAGCAGAAGCAAATCCACCGTCAAAATCAACAACATCCAGAAGCCCGCTCACAAGACTTCCAAAAGCTCATCATCGGACGAAAATTCAACGTCGACGAGTCTGGCACCGATTTCGTCGAACGACCATCTGGCAACGCCCACGGAAGAAAAATATTTGCAAAATCGATTCAATCCATTCGACCAGGCGACGGATACTGCTACGCGGGAGCAATTGGAAGAAATGCTCGATTCGACGTTATTCCATTCAACTACGGCCAGCGATAATTTGAATTCGTTCGAACCAGAAGCAGTTGTGGAATGCGTGGTGAAGGACATATGCGATTCGAATGATTCCGTTACGTCGGACTATTCCGAAATGAAGAATCGACTCAGCTTCAGTTCCCTTGGATCGATTGATGCAACGAAACAGTCACCGTCGATCGCCAAATCGTTTCGTGAACTGTTATTGAACGAAGCTCGGATCGTCGGTGTGGATGAAGCGGACTTCTTTCGACCAGCTCAACGACGTCGATCGACAGCTGAATTATTGGCGTCAATAGACTCTGTTCAGTCGCCCGACGATGGATCCTGCGATATTTCGGTTCTTGGTAAAACGGCCGCATCTGGACGAGATATTTGGTGTCAAGTTACTCATGAGAAACCGATCGTCTACATTACCGGATGTGCTCATTATTTCGCCTTCGTGGACGTGGATCAATCGTGCCAATATTTTTCGTACGTCAAGAATAATGTGGTGGACGGTGATCTATTATCCATTCACGATAAGGAAGAAGGCTGGTCCACGATGCCAGAGAAAGTAGATTCCTTGGCCGTATCTCCGAACGGCAGAATCGTATGGCGAGTATTGGACGAAATTGCGTACGGACAATTGAGGCCGAATGTTCACACTCCGTTGGGTCGAAAATGGTGCGAGGCTGGACGAGATGTGTCAACGAAGATCGCAGTATGCAATTCGAGTGCGTGGTATTTGAAAACTGATGGAACGGTAAGTGGATTTGTGCTAATTTGAAGACTTTTATACTGAACTTTTCGTTTTCAGGTGTGTGCGCAAACTCAATTGAGGCCTGATCGACCGTGTTTCAAAATTGCTCATATCGATTGCGAATGGCCCTTGGTTCAGTTGGCGTGCAGTGACGATGTGGTGTGGGGCTTGCGGCAAGACGGGCGTTTGATCGTGCGTATTGGAATCAAGTCGTCGGATTTTCCTACTGGCATCGATTGGATTGATTTTGTGTAAGTGGTTTGATCAGTTCCATAATGAAATCGATCACAACAATTTAATTACAGTCCCGATGGACCAACCGAAATTGTCGCCTTGGATTTATTCCAAGAAACCGCTTGGGCAATCGACACAATGGGACGGTTATGGTTCTGCGGTGGTGTAAATAACAAGCATCCGATCGGAACGACTGGCAGATGGTGGCAAGTACGTACTTTCTCGGCCCAACGCGGTTGTGAGCATTGATAAATCTTCTGTTTTAGGTTGCGTTGCCTGGACCGTTAAGTTCAGACGGATCAAATTCAAAACGTCGGACGTTGCCGCATGCAGTTTGCGTTACACCGGTTGGTGTACATTTGGCCGTCGATCGTTCCATATGGTATTGTCGAGGAGGCGTCACTGGTCATCGTTGGTCAAGAATCGTACCAATGGAATGGGAAAGCGTGGCGCAATTCCGGCGTATTTGGGCTTCGTGCTTGTTTGACGAAATGACTGGTAAGATCCTAGTCTTTTTGAAGAAACGCGCTTAACAGCGTCTGTTCTTTTTTCAGATTACATATGGTTGATAAGATTAAACAACGAATTCATGGCATTTCAACCGCATTCGAGGCGATTGGAATCACTGGTTGCACCGTGCTCGGACGCTGAGGTCAGTATTATTGGTTGATAGTGTTTGGCAAAGTGGACAGCAAATTTATCATGAAGTATCAGTCATCAAATTTATACATCCTTGTCTTTCAGGTGGTAGCCATTTGCGGAGCTCTCGGATACGTCTGGACATTAGATTCATCTGGGCGAATATTCGTCAGAATTGGCATCGATCCTGTGCACAATCCACTCGGCTCTCGTTGGGATATGTTGGATATGAGTCAATTCGAAGGCGGCAAAGATCAACCGGTCAAATTGATTCATCTCAGTTGCAATTTGGACGCCGTATGGACGTGTGATGAAGCTGGAAATGTGTACGCGCGTCTGGGCGTGGCTTCATTCGATTCGACTGGATTGCCATCAGCTTGGGTTCGGCTCGACGATGTCCAGGATGTGAAAGACAGCAGAAAGCGAAGAGGCAGTGGTAAACTGAAGCCTCTGACCGTCAGGAAGTTATTTTGTTCACCCGACGGGACGGCAGTATGGGCATTAACGAAAGCGGGGCGAATATACGTGCGATTGGGTATTACGAGAGATGTGCCCATAGGAGAGAAGTGGACAGAGGTAAATGATTACGTCTAAAGTTGTGATCTGAATTAAGATCAGTCTTTCTTTCAGATCGAGGATATAAAAGCTCGGACGCTGGCCGTCGGTTGCAATTGTGCTTGGGCGGTGAACGAGGATTTCGAATTATTTCAACGTTACGGTATCACCCATGACAATCCGGCTGGCAATTTTTGGAAGCCGCTGGGATATAAGCTTAGAACGGTGGCAGGTAAGATTGGCTTCTTAGCAAATTGAACACAATATTAATGACATGCTTCTTTCAGCAACTCCAGACGGCAAGCTGTGGGGTTTGGACTTGGATCAGCGGTTGGTCCGACACCGAACCAAGTTGTACAATACGTCGCATTTTCGAGACGATAATGGTTCGGGAAAATCTTCGGATGAAGCTGGAATTCCTGTGGGAAAACGTCAGACACGTGAAAGCGAGTGCAATTCGGATATTGGCGATTATGAAGTCGTGTGAAAGTAATGCAAGTTTTATGATTATCTATGCATATTCCAGTTAGGCGAGGGGCTCGTTTGGCTCTAAAATTTTATTCTGACTGATCATATCCTTTCACTGGTGATGGGGCGGGTGCTTTAATCCTTTTATCATGCATATCTTCTGGCACCACAGTGCCTTTTTGGGATTATATTATTCATGATATGCCATTTTATTGGAGGTGCTGTGTATAAGAAAGAATATCATTTTAAAACTGGCTCATATTTTATTGATCTGGGTTATCACCCAATATTTTATCAACATATTGATTGAGTGCGTTCTCTGATGAAATGTGCCTTTTGCAGGAATCAAAATGAGTTGCCTTGGTCGACGATTATTAGTAAATCGATTCAAGATATTCAATCGATCGTTCATCAGTGGTTCAGGCGGTCCAAAAGGTGCACGCGATTGGCCACCGATGGAATACGTTAATCCACCACCAAAACCGAGACCAGCTGTTCCGTTGGAAGTGATTCCCATCATTGGACCGGATGATCAATATTACAAATCACTACAAGATCCGGATTATTTCCAAGTGGCCAACATGTTCACCGTACGAGAAATGATGGACGCTCGAGTGCATTTCGGTCACAAAATCGGTACGTTGGATTCGAAAATGAAACCGTTCCTCATCGGAGAACGATTGGACGTCTGCATATTCGATTTGGACCAGACAGCCGTCCTGCTTCGACAAGCGTTGAATTTCATCGCCCACATCGCGTACAGGAATGGGATCATCGTATTCTTCGGAGGAGACAGGTAAGCAGATGTTGGTCATCACTTTTTTCACATGACATTCTTATTTTCAGCTGGAATATCCATGCTATCGAGAAAACGGCGAAAGAAGTTGGCGAATATTCGCATTGTCGTCGATATCAACTGGGAACATTGGAGAATGCGGATACAATGTTCGGCAGCACCATACGGCAACCGGATTTGGGCATTTTCTGTACGACGGTCAACGGTATCCTCGGTCAGCATCCAGCCGTCACCGAATTGAGTCGATTGTGCATACCCATCGTTGGCGTAGTGGACAGTAATTGCGATCCGAATTTGATCACGTTCCCCGTACCAGGAAACGACGATTCACCGGTCACCGTTCGATTCTATTTACAATTATTCAAAGAAGCCATTAGAAGAGGCAAGGAGAAAGCGAAAACTGACTTTCCAACGGGCGTAGATGAAACGAAACCTGTTGATGAATCCGTTAGGACAGAAAAATCGTGATTTGCTTCATCTGTAGAATGTCCTGTTTGATGATCAATGTTAGTGCAAAAATACATTGCATTTCCATAAGCGCATCCAAAAACGCTAATCAATTAAAAATCCATCTTTCACTGATGCTTTTTTATGAGTGACTTTCTATAGAATTTACCCAGCCCTATAGAATGGTGGGACCATTTGGAAATCGCGAAATGGCTGTTTCTAACGTACTGTATGTTACAGAGCAAATCATGCCGATTTTGTTGGTCACTTCCTTTTGTCTGAAATCGGCATTGTTCTTGAGATATCGAGGTCCAAAGTTGGTCATTTTTTAAAACATGATTTTTACTGCATTTACACAATTGCTAATATCTCGACTGACACTCGAGCTAGCTCGGTGAAATTTTGCCAAGTCGTAGAGGGACAGTACCTCTATAATTTCCCAAAGTTTGAGGTCATACAATCACGTTTTTTCGCTTTGATGCTGTGATTACCGGACTAGGCAAATGTGAAAATTTCGCATGGCTTACTGTAATCGCTCACATGAGAATTTTCGACAGGCTTCCAAGCGGATGCTTTTCGAGAAGCTCAGAAATCAAACAGGGCCCAATGTGAATCCAAATAAGGCTAGTAGCGGTTGAAGCAGGCATTTTTGAAAGCTAGCTTTGCTTACATCTATTGATCATGAACTAGTCAGAAGAAAGTTGCACAAGCTCATTCATGCAATAGGTTTTTACAAAAACATTGGAAAAACAAACCTTGTTTGCTGACACTGCAGAAATCAGGATCTTTCGTCCAAAATGGTCAAATGCCCTGAATACAATAAAACGCATTCTCATTTTGTAATTTTGAAAAATGAATTATGCTATTGCGGTTCCATCTTATTGCCAATTTTATTGTCCAAATGAAACTGTGCCATCCGGATGCTACTGTAAAGATGGAAATTATGGAGGGCATAAATGTGATAAATTAATTTGCATATCTAATGGCATAATTCGATATATGGATTATCCGGATTATCCAAATCCCATACCACATGTTGACTATAGCCGTATGGATCTTATCAGAAAATGCGTGCATACAAGACGTACAAGATCAGATTGGTGGGATGATCCTGATGAAAGTACATCAACTTCGATACAAACTACAACGGCCAAATCCAGAAATGATGGGTAAATTTCATGGGATTGGCAAAATGCCAGAAATGCAGTGTGTCATTTCCAGATTGCATATTATTATTCCAATGGTGATAATCATGTGCGTTATCGCAATATTCCTGACCATTGTGTGCATCGTAATTAGGCTTTTGTATTTTCGATGGAGGAATAGACGTTACGATACTGCTTTGGTGCTTCCTCCCTGTAAGATTTTTGAATCAAATGCATGCAGGAATGATTTTTGATCAGCATGCAATGCTTCCGGTGCATGCACTGATTTCTGAGCCGCCTTAAAATTCCAGGTGCCCCGATCCCTGGATCGATCCAAGCAAATGTCCCGATTTCTGATCAACCCTATCAGCAAACGGTTCTACATGGTCACGTGATCACGACGTATTCATTCACACCGATAAATGCGATGCAAAACGATAATAGAAATCAGCAATCACTGTCAACTGAACCGGAATGGATTCCGTTGAATTCGTCAGAACAAAGAAATGACCGACCGCCGAGTTATGATGAAATTGCGCAATGTCCGAGATGGGGATATCCTCCGCCTTGGGCTGAGAAATTTTGACTGATAGTGTGAATGTACAGATTAATTTTCGGATATAGCATTGGTTAGGCTGCGTGTAAATTGCGTGGGGCCAAAATTGAAAGAGCTCTGCTGTTGAAATTGCGGAGACTTTTGCTTGCGTCATTTACAAGCATGGATTATGATCAATCATAATTTAGCACTCGCATTTTTCATTGTACTAGCATGAGTATTTTTGGAAATCATGAAAAATATGCTAGTGACATTGCTCCTCCCCAGTTTATGCTGGGATTTTTGCAATCAAATTTTCGTCAAGCTAAAATGCCAAATTATGGTCTGGGATTTTCCTTCTGTGAAACTACGCCACCTTTAGCTGAAATATAATCCCTCCAGATCGTACTCAATTTGTACTGACACCCGGCGGAAATTGATGTCAAAATCATACGGATGCTTATTGAAGCATCTCTTTTGACAATTTCCTCCTCAAATCTCTTATTTCATGATATTGAAAAAAGGCCTCTTCGAAGCTAGGCACTGGCACGCACCAACGTCCGGAACCGTTGAGAAATTGGAAAAGCCGAGTTTATTTAGGCGTAACTTTGAAGATGCACTCGGAAATTGATGACTGTACGAAAATATCTAGAATTCTCTCCCCTTTTCGTATGTGCATTTAGCATCGAATTTCATATCCGACAACCGCTTTCCCCTTTTCCGAAGAGGGGTGCCTTTTTCATAAAAAGCCATAGCACCCACCAGATATGCCTTTAATTAACCGGGACTTTCTTCAGTCGAGTCAACATTCGGTGGAAATTCGAACTGTGTTATAAATATTTAAAAATTCATTTTTCACCCTCGGAAAAAGGTAGGCGGAATAAATATTAATTAGCCACTACAAATATCGTCACCAAATTGGGACTGACATTTCAGTTTTTAAAAGTCAGCTTTTGCTTTGTATAGCATCCGAACATTCAGAAAAGCCCAAAAAATGGACGCGAAATTCACTGTATTTCTTGCTATTGTATTAGTCAGTACGTGTTTGGTATCATCAGCGGTGGCTGAAGCAAGATTTGCGCCCAGTGAAAATGATGGTGAGTTTTCATATTCGTCATTTTTGAGGGGTACTGTAACCGCTGGACTGATGCGACCTGTGTTGAAGTTTGGAGGCACCGCCCCAACCGAAATGAAAAATTTCTAGTCAGCCGACCATGCAATAATCTTTTGAAAAAATGGCATGCAAATTTAACTAAATTGATCGCAAAAATCAGTACAAAAGTTGACTCTTGCAATCGGTCCAATCGCCAAGCAAAAGAGCAACCGATATGCCAGCATACTGTAGCTTTTATATTCATCTGTACTCCATGTGCATGCAAATTGCGCAATTTCCATTGACCCCCGAATCATGATCGCACATACTTCAGGATCGATATCCGATGATGATCAGGGTACAGATGCAACATTCGAGAACGGTATGCAAATGCCCAGTTTGGTCCGTTTCGGTAAACGTCATTTCCCAGGCATGATGCGTTTCGGTAAACGAGCATTACAAGGTGATCTAGGTAAATTACTGATTAGAAAAATTTCACGACGAATCAGTTTTCCAGGCGGATACCTGATTTTCAGCATACGTAGATCAATACGAAAAAAAGTCCGAGCCCGTGGATAAAGTAAATGCATGATGGGTTTTTATCATCGGCACACAAGATGGCATTAGAGTATTGCAGATTTGAAATCGATTCGGATGTGGTATTGAATAGCGATTGGGCCTATTCTTTTGTGATCACTCGGATGTACTGATATTCAGATTGAAAGATCGATTACATCATTATGCTGACTACCTAAGTGATAAAAAAAAGCACCCTTGGATGATTGAGTTTTCAATGCTGGCACCTTTGGATGTGTGGAAAACATTTTGAGCAGATGCAGACGAATCTGCTGAATAGACCCATCTGGGGGCATATCCATAAATTTTTTGTCACTGAGATGAGAAACGGTGAATAAGCACATCCAGGGCATGGATTTGCATACCATAAACGTAACGTAATTATGCCAAGACCTTTGCATTGTCATGTGTGCACTGGTATTGTCGCCACCTTCTGGAAAACGTGCAATTTTTTACAAATTATTGTAATGCATTTTCTCCGTCATTTTTCTTGCGTCCGCATGCCCCTGAGTGCTCATTTTATGAGTTTGGCATGATGGTAAAGTAAACAAACACTCGCATGGATTTAGTCATATTTTGAGCATCAAGATCCAATTTATCACTCAAGCTGGAAGCAACCATGAAAAAATGCATTGAAAAACCTCGGTTACAAAACAAGTGAACCTTGATAAACGTGCAACTTTTCATTATAACCTTTTGATAAGCATAAATGAAGTATTTTCCCCCAGAATTCATTAGGCATTCAATTCACGCCCGAATTTATTGATTCGGTCTAACTTGTGATGGCAAAATCCACCACTACTCATTGCTAAGAATGCGGACGCCTCCCTAAGTTTACTGCTCCTGAAAACAGGCCATTTTAGTTTGATCCGCCCATATTTTACGACTGTATAAAATTTCGTAACAGCACCCAGAGTGGAGCTATTTTAAAATTTTGAGATTAGCGTTGAGAAGTTGGGTAGTAATGGCGTACGCTGAATTGAGCATATTTTTTATTCTGATGCTTGTACCGTGTATGGGAAATGGGCAAAGACGTATTCAAAAGCGATCCATGGCATTCAGTGGAGGGTTATTGCCAATAGGTACAGTATGTTTGGCTTTTTCTAAAGCTGAATTTTCAATGCTTGAAGGCTTTTTGCAAAAGAACACACATTTTCCCAGAGGGCACGTTGACATGCTTTGCAGTCCTGCAACTTTTCATGCTTAGCTTGCGAAAGTTGGTCAAAATGAGCAAACTTGCAGAAGCCTTCTTGCAAGGTGCCATGAAAGTACCAAATACGCCATTCGTGCATTGATAGAAGTAAATATTTGTTTCAGGAGACGCAGCAGATGCGTTCGCTCAATTGCGTGGCCAAAATGTACCAGATCAGCCGTTCATCAGTGGCAAATATGGACGAAATAAAAAACCAGTCGAATTTCTCAATTCCAAAGGTTAGCTTCATTTGTGCAACGCCATCTAAAATTTTCACAGCATGCGTGTAAATTTCAGAATTCAAACGATGGATAGAAACTTCACCAGATGCTGTGATGTGGTTTAGAAAGAAATAATACTTGCGTAATGCAGTCTTATGAAGGCATGCTTGCTTTGATAAAGCAAAATTCAATACATGGTGTACTGTAACCGCTCCTGCTTCGCAAATTTCGACATGTGAAACAAAGTGTACCATGAATCTTCAGTTTTTCATGATCATGATCGACATGAAATCAATGAGAAAATTCCGGGTAAAAAGGCACTTGTGAAATTTGCTCCAAGGTAAAACGCGAATTCAAAATCGGGAAGCATTCATAATCCAGCTCGACCGAGATGAATTCGCGGGTCACCAATGGAGTGAATGCATTGCAATTTTTGCAAGCGGATGCTATGAATGATTTATAGCATCACTGATTAGAAAATATGAAAAAATGCCATGCAATGAATGAAGCCAGAAATGGCTACCATAAAAATACAGATGCATATTGCGCAATTCAATAAATCATCGGACAGCAATTCATGATTTCAAAATTACGTGCACCTTTCGGCACACGTCGCCAAAAAAGGCAGATTTTTGGTTCTAAAGGCTGGGGAGTACGATCGGCGAAACTGGCACCCTGGAACCCCGAACCAGGGACCTTATCGGACGGGCCATAGGAGGTTTATCCAGTAGGGCGATCGGCTCTACTATTTGCCCCATCTTCACACATACCAGCCGAGGTTGACCATTTACGAATTGCTAATTTTTATATATAGCAAGTATTCCCGGGGAACTTTCACCTGGTAGCGGCTAAGACGAAAAAATTTCCATCCATTCGGGAGGTCATGGCTGGCTGCAGGTATTCAACATTGTCGATTATCGATTGATTTTCAACATAGCCTCGAGCAACCTCGTATATCCCTGTACGATCTTTTATCCCTGATCAGAATTGATCGATTTGTTGCAAAGCGTGGATATGCACAAAAATAATTGACCCGATATTTTGGTCCGTGAAATATGAGGGATGGTAGTCGTTTGTGGATGATAGAAATCCACTCCACTGATCGGGGGAATGATCAACCAAGTCGATGCCGGATCACTAGGGATCGGATTACACTAATCCAGGGGGATTCGAGTATGTCTCGAACGCTGAATTAGCCGAAACGGATACAAAGATATCAGCAGACACTCGGTTCCGCAAGTGCTCGTATATTTCCAAATGAACACGTAATCCAATCAATAAATCAATAATTGAATAAAAATACAAGCAAGATAATCAATGGGATTATCCGGCCGTAAAAGGATACACGATAAATCAATGTACGCTTTTAGGATATACTACGGTGAGAGAATGCTAGTGTACTCGACGAAATCCTAAACCAAGTCTAACCAAAAAATAGAAGGGGAGCATGAATTGTACATAGGCCGAACCGGATTGAACCGGTTGGATACATGAACATGGGAAAAATTAGGAGCGGCCAGGAATTCCTTATCTCATAAAAAGGAGAGCCACGGAACGCAATCCTGGCAGCGAAATACATACATGAAAAATATGCATGAAAAAGATATGTCACAAAATACAAAGCATAAATTGCGCAATCCTAATCCAAAAAGGCATTTTGCAACAGATTTGACAACGTTCGGGAACGTGCAATTTGCTTCGACCAATCAGAAGCCGCGGGGAGGGGAGACTCCGCCTCCTGCTTCAACACAGAACATTCTCGTCAGTTCGTTCTACGTTCGTGGCGTCGAGTGGTTGGTTTGGAAATTTCTGGTGAATTTCGAGTAGCAATTATTATCGTACGAAAAATGGACACGCCAGAACATGTGCCTCATAATCCACTGGTAAGAAATTATGAAAAATTTAATTCATCGATTAATTAAATATCGATTGATTT
>JAQIWJ010000395.1:0-22222 GCA_034695185.1 Discolaimus major
TATCATGAAATTCTGATGTCTGGTTATCGAGATATTCTGTCACAAAGTGGGTAAGTTTCTTTATAGACACCCTGTATATTTACAGGGTACCAAAATTTACAATGCCGCCGAGAAGTTCGTTGGATGTTCGCTCAATTAGAGCAAGATAATGATCAAATATTGGATTCGGACGAATTGTACGCCTTGACGTACGATCAATACGAACCGTGCGTCAAACCCTTCTTGGATAAATGCGATCGAGATCAAGACGCACGATTATCAATACAAGAATGGTGCGTGTGTTTCGCATAAATAAGCCTTACAATGAAATAAGTGCAGTGATTACATAAATTGTGCATAAAATGATGTGATTGGATATATAGGATGATGCAGAAATCGTCAATAATCATGCTTAAAATAATTTGAATATCAATCAACATTCATTATCCTGATTACTTCATTGATTCAAAAATTGTTGATAATTCGTCTCGTCAATCTCCATTGGTTGACCTTCTATGCGTTGATTGCCGATCTGAAATCGAGGGCTTATCAATTACCGTAATGAGAAAATACAAATAAGCTTACATTGGCTGCATCTTGTTGCTGTTGCATTTGCGATAATTCCAATTGCCCTTGTGGGCCGAGAGACAACGACATTGTTTCTCCATTTTCGCCTTGGACCAATAGGACCTGAAATAAGTATTGCCATTAGGTTTCTGACCATCACATGCATTCAGCAATAAGACCACACTTTCATAAAAGAATTTCAGCTCACCTGGTAATCTTGTCCTGGTGCTCCTCCAGCCGCCGCCATCACCGCAGCTGCCGTTGCTTCGTCCGCCACGATCATTTGAACGTTCTCGGCCGATACGTATTGTAATTGTCCCTGATTCAATAGCAGTTGGGCCACGTCGGCTGGGATCACTGAAAAGAAAACGATTAGTTTATGGACTGACATGCGAATGTTGCAAGCAAGCTTTCAAGGAATTATTCTTACCTTCAGCAACGCCAGCCTGACCATCCCTTTGTTGATCCATTCCCATTTGTTCCGGCTCCACTTCTTGCGGATGTCGACGATTGATATGAGCCGCCAAATTGTAGGCTTTGCAGAATTTCTTCCCGCACGCGGTACATTCGATATTCTTCGTACGTTTGTGCGATCCTTGTTCCAAATGTTCTTTCACCGCCGCTTTGCTGTCGAATTTCTTCCCGCATACATGGCAACGGAAGCAACGTTCTTCTTTCCCACTAGTTTCTTCCACGCCCGTCTTGGTGAATACGGTTGAATTCTGGACGATCAAATCGCGGCTGTCCAACCATCCGATGTCGTGTTTCTCTTCCAAATGAGTACGCACGGCTTCGTCGTTGTCGAACGGGGCGTCGCAAATTCGGCATTGATAACTCTTCTCGGTCGTGTGACGCCACAAATGAACGGCCAATTGACGTTTGTCGTAATATTTCTTTCCACATAACGAGCACGATTCCCACGATTTGCCTTCTTCGATATGGACGCGTTGGCGATGCTGACGAGCCTCTAACGGTGTATGGAACGCCTTGTTGCAAATTCGGCACAGGATGCGTGCCTAAAATGAGGACATATATTAAAATTAATCATGTATTTCTAGTACATGATTATAATAAATTTAAAATAGCACTACTGTACTTACCCCTGGATGATCATTCTCCAAATGCTCTTTCAATGCACTGGAATCCGTATGGATCCTGTAGCATACGGAGCAGGACATAATGGTGACGCCTTCGTGATTGGCCTTGAAGTGATCTTTCAACGGTTTCAATCCATAGAACGAGACGCCGCAATCCTCGCATTGATATAGGGAATTTTCCAATTCGTGTTTGGATTCGTGAGCCTTCAACGACTCATTGTTGACGAATTTCTTCTCGCATATGCCGCAATAATAATGCCTGGACGAGGCGTTGTGACGTCGGCGTTCGTGAAGACGCAATCCCACGGCCGTCCAGAATCGACGTCGACATAAATTGCAACGATGTTGTTTGCTGGGGCGATGGGCTTCGTCCAAATGCGAATTCAACGCTTTCTCCTCTTGGAAACATCGACCGCATACTTGACAGGCATATTTTCCCAATGCATCCGCTGTACTGGTACGAATACGCACAACGCTGGCCGTCACTTTTTCCTCGCCTTGGTTGGATTTCTCTTTCTCTCCATCCGCATTCGATTCGTCCTCGTCCTCTTCCGTAATTGGATTTTGAATATGCGATTTCACGTGCATAATCAGAGTGAGGAAATCGCCGAACGATTCATGACAGTTCTGACAAACGTAAGGATTCTCCAACGGCGTCTTGGTCGTATCCCATTCGACAATATACGCTTTCTCGATATAATCCGGTACGTATTTCTTCTTGGTCGGCGGTACGTCCAATTGATCCTCCAAATCTTTCATGGCTTCTTCTTGTTCGGTTCCTTTTGCGGCTGTTGAAACTTCCTTGACTTGGCTTTCTTTAGTCGGAGACGCTGTTCTGGCATCCTGACGCGGTTTTGATGGACTCTTGGTAGGGCTGCTGATTCTGGACGACGCACCACTGCCCACGCTCATTTCGGGTTCGTCCGGTGGCAGAATTCCTCGTCGTCGTTGAGAACAAATCAAATGATGCATGGCCCACGTGCCGCCTCGTTGAAAACTCTTGGGGCAAAATCCGCATTTGAATGGTTTCCTCGGACGCCGCAATTTGAAGCTGAACGGTTTCGTTTTCAATTTCAGATTCTCCCGGAACGGTTGGAGGCAATGTAATTTCCAATGTTCGGAGTAGGCGTAGATGCAGGAGAATTTCTTCTCGCACATTGCGCACGTCATTTGATCCATTGGAACGTCGCCATCGTCTTCGGACGAATTGTCTTCAATATCGGATTCCAAGCCGGATTCGGAATAAACGCTGTATTCGTCCTCTGAACCGTCGTCGGCTTCCTCCTCGTTGATTGCTCGCCACAGTTCTTGTTGTTCCTTGCTCGACAATTCTTCTTCGATTGGAGGCAAGCGAACGGTGTATCCTGAAAATAAGGATTACGTGTACATTGAAAAATTAATCAAAACACGACTTACCTTGATCTCTATGACGAATCATATGAGCCCTGAATGCATTCAGATCCACAACTGAATTGCCGAAACTCTCGCCGCAAATATTGCAGACGCGTGGACGATGCGTACGCAAATGTTGGATATAATTGGCCGACGTTTTGAAGGTTAATCCGCAATGTTCACATTCTTTCGGTTGTCCACCATGACTGGGCCCATGAGCGTTGCGTCGATGATTCAAAAATGTCTGACGATCGTCGAATACCTCGTCGCAGCATCCCCACATGAAGCGGCCGTCGTTGACGTCGATCTTGAATGGTGGCATTCCTTTGGTTTCCACCGTAGCCGTGAAATTTGTTCGGTTGTGGGCGATTTTCATGTGACGGATCAGATTCGACGGGCGTGACATTTGCAATCCGCATACTTCACACATGGAACGGCAAGCGAATTCTTCGGTTCCAACAGCGTTCACGTCACCAGATGCATTGTCAATACTTCGTCGTGCCGCTGGTTGGCTTGGACGACGTTCGACTGCTGGTGAACTTTCGCCGCCGCCAGTAGTAGTAGTAGTAGTAGTACGCCTGTGCGCTCCTGAAATAATTAGATTTTAATAATAAAATCCACTATAGAAAATAAAAACACTGACCTTCGAATGCTTCGTGTTTTCTCTCTTTATGCATGTTCAAATCACGCATATTCCGGAATACGTCGCCACAGAAACGGCACAGGAAATGCCTTCGCCGAACATGGACATTCCGACGGTGTTGATCCAATTTATCCTCGTCTTTGAAGACCAAATTGCATTCCCGACACGTGACGCGTTCGACCCAATTTGCTCCATACGAACGTAATAGTTCCTCTCGTAATTCTTGATTTTTCTGATGCGCTTTCGTGTGGCTTTCCAACGCTTTCGGATGTTCCGTGTTGATCAGAATACCGCAGATATCGCATGATTGGTATTTGGCTCGTGGGGCGTCTTGTTGATTACGACGAGGACGTGGACCATAACGATTATCGGTGAAACTGGCGCCGGCTACTAATGCAGCCGATTGTTCACGTGCCATCTGCAAAGAAAGAAGCACACTATTAATTCTGACAAACAATGCACAAATTAAAATCATACCTGCATTACTTCACCAGTGTCAGATGGTTCATTCTCCTTTTCCACATAGCCGCCAAATCGCCTTTTTGAGATGCCGGCCGTTTGTGCCGCAATTGACAAACCAGGAATTTGGTGTCGACTATCCATGTGATGGTAACGGCTGTGTTCGCCATAGCCTGGTTCGGTACCGTCGTATGGTTCGGTGCGTTTGGATTTATCGTCTTGGATTTTGCGAATTTCTCCCAGAACCTGAAAATAGAAAGGCATGAATTGTTGATCCAGAAGATGCGGAATAAAAAAGGCTCACCTCATCCAACTGGGCCGGATGACACATTTTCGTATGACGTTCCAAACCGTAGGACGTCAAGAATTCTCGGTCCTTGCAGAATTTGCAGGGAAATTTCTCCCCTTCTGCTTCTTCTCCACTCTCCGTGATGTGGGCACGCCTTGGTGATCTGTGAGTCGATTCTCCACGTAGACCGCGATGCTGAATTCCACTCGATTTTCCTCCTTCTCCATGGAATGGGGTGACAGTAACTTCAGTCGAAAATTCGTAAGCCGATTCGTCGATCATTTCAGGTTCTTGCGATTCGGGTGAATGATCGCGTTCTGGTTCCCTCGGTTTCGTTTGCTTCGTTGTTGGTTGCGATTCAATTGGAAGAATTGGAGGTGCGTCTTCCGATGGTTCAGCGTACGCCCCTTTGGATAAATCATCCCTCTCCGTTCTCGAATGACGTGAATATGGCGATGATGAAGCTGGATGCAGCGGTGCCGGTTGCGTAAGAATTTCCAACGTCGTACGTCGCGGATATACCATGGACGACATTGGTGATGACGTTGACATTAATCCGGAAGATAGTCTAGCAGACGGTGCGCTGCTACGTTGCAATACAGACGGCTGGGATCGACGATTCAATATGGAGATGTGTCTCGGTTGTGGCGTAATCACTTGCGGAATACCACCATATAATAGACGGCTGGCATCGCGACGACGACGTTGAGATACATCATCTTTCCGTAATCGTTCCTCTTCAATCGACCGTTGCTCCACGTCCAATTCCTCGCGGTGTTTCTGCGCCACGTGCGCCGCCAAACCACGACGATTATTGAATACTTGTTGGCATTGACGGCATTGGACTTGTCCATCGTCCAATTCTTCTTCGAAACGCAGCGTAGTATTGCGGTTACGCGATCCTGAAAAGCGAATTTGATCAATTCGAGAACATATCTTTTAGTAAGCATAAAAAATAACCGCATACCTGCACTTCCTGGAGGTGAAGCCGCGGATGGTGATGGCGGTGGTGAATGCAATTGTAAATCCGGTGGCTGAATACTGGCTGCAGCCGATGCCGTTTCGGATGATTCTTCCCGAGTCAAAATTGGAGCTGCGGCCATAATTATTGCCGTCGGTGTCGCCGTTACCGTTGCACCAGCCGAACGTCGAGTCACACGAGTAGGCTGTTCTCTTTCCGATGATTGATCTTGTCCTCGTCGAGATCTTAGCCCATGACGTTCACGCGTATGGGTCTCCCAATCTTGCTTATCGGCGAATTCCACATCGCCGCATACTTTGCATTTGAATTTCGGACGCAGCCCTGATCTGGTCGATACGCCAGCATCTTGAGCGGATTCTGAAAAATAAAGATGCTTTTAGCTTCAATAAATTATACAAGCTCGAGGACAGGTGCATAAATGAAAATGCATGCTAGCAACAGGGCTCTGTCAAAATTTCATTGGATCAAAAAATCCTTGCAATATTAAAAAATCAACTCACCTTCAATACGAGCTCGTTTCTCAGCAGTTCCAGCAGGCGCAACTGCTCGTCGTTTTTGAGGAGGTTCTTTATTGAATCGATGAGTTCTTTTATGCGATTCCAATGTGGTCGACGAAGCAAATCGCTTATTACAAGTATAACAAATATGTTCGGTCGGATTTTTCGGCGATTCCGCGGTCACTGTACGTCCACGTAATTGACGCCCTTCTTCATTAGCTGGTGTCGATGAATCGCGAGGCATTTTTTCAAGTAATTAGCATAATTTTAATAAACTAAATTCGAGACGAATTTCTCAGAAGAGTGATGCCATTTCTTGGCCAAATGCCAACGAAAACGTGAAGACGGAAATGTATGCTAAGCAGAGGATATTGTGCGCACCACTTATATCAAACCGAAGGGAGAGTCAAGAAGAATTTGAATTTTGGCATACTGTAGGTATAGGCAATTTTGCTGTTGACGATCAAAAAATATTACACGCGATAAAAAGCCATTTTTAATGTCGATCATCGATCAATCGATAAATGTGTTTCGATTTGAACAGCACCAATTGATGGGCATGATCGCTTGTATTGGAAAATATGTTTCTGTTCATCTCAATCAATCGGGAACGATTTGAATGGCATACTGTAACCGCTCAGATGGGAATTTTTCGACAGGCTTCACAAGGCGAGAAATATAGCTCAATTTACATGACACATGAATGGATTATTGGGGAATCGGCTGCATAGAACCTGTTGATCACTTCCATTTTTAAATTTGATCGCGATTATCGATTTTCGAGAAATCGAATTTTGAGTGATCAGATTGTGATCAGTCAACTTAGCTTAGTCGACAGTATCGAAAAGCGTCATTGTGGCCACTATTATCAGTAGAAGCCGAAATTATCGATCAAGATTGGTGACAAAGTGTAGGAAAATTTAGATTCTTCAGCCCTCCCCTGAGCATAATAATGATGATATTACTGCGAAAATCATACATTTTCCTAACGAGAAGACCACGCTGCTTCTTTTGGCCTTGTCAGATTTCAAATATAACACGTATTTAAAATGTTGATCAAAATGATCCATTTTCAAACTATCGATTTCCAAGTGATCAGACCGCGATCAATGGATAGAGCATAACCGGTTGTATAGAGAAACACCCCCACATAGCTTCGATACCTGCATTTTTGAAGAAATTTCTTGATTATAACATTATGCACACGAGGATACTTACACAACTTTTAAAAATTTCAGATTCTGATACAAGCATGATCGGTCAGTTTCGACGACGCCAATCGATAGAGCATGTTCGATTATACAGGAAAATATATCGACATGACTGATTCTGCTCTATGTTCTGCGAAATAATCATTAATCAAAGATCATGTGCTGAAGGATAGCCACACACATTGAAATTTCGAAAATCGAATTAGGCATGACTGGTGCCCCAAAGGCATATTTTCTGGGATAACTAAGCGTACTGATTCAAAAAATCACGATTATTTTGATATATGGTCAGTATTTACAGAGTTGATCTGAAATATGGATTTCCGATATATCGATTTCTGGTCGATCTGAATAGAATCAGGTGATAGGGCATGATCCGCTGGGCAAAAATACCCCGATTCCTTATCTCTGGAGAGAGTATTTTTTGCAATTGCTCTCCTAGAGGCCCTTGCAATTTCACCAGCGCATATCTTTTTCCCGTTAAAAACACTGCCAGTGCTGACATAACCATACAAAACGGAGGCAGAAGACAAATTTAGGAAACGAGAAACCAGTTTCCCCAAATCCAATACGCAGCCTATAGGAGACTAGCAGAGTTCAATTATCTTTCCCAAGAAAAAGCTCATGGGAAATGTGGCCACCCACTGGATGCATTCGGATGAAGAAACAGAACAGAACTGAAAATGGAAAAACCGCTGAAAAATCCATGTAAACGGTGTTCCTCTTCTTTTGCTTTGGAAAAATTTATTCCACGCCGCGAGGTCATTATGCACGGTCATTTGTGTTTTTTTAAATGCAAATTTCCCATACACCGTCTCATTGCTCTTTTGGGACTCATGCGACCGCGGTTCGAATCCCGGTCTGGACATTGGTTTTTTCGTTTGTTTTTTTCACTTACGATCCCTAATGACCATTTTTCGGGGGATGCTCCCTCCCTCGTAGTACGTATTGGTCAGAAATCGGTTCCTGGCATTGGGACTTCCTTTATCGGAGGCGAAATTTTTCGGGGGGATTGAAAATTTGATTTTCTCAACGGACCCAGCATGGATGACGTCATTGACCGTGGATGGCCGTTCGAATCGATACAGTAGCACATAATAGTCTCATCAAAACTCTTTCCCGCAACTTGTTGGACAATCCAATCAAGGAGTAACGTCTCCTTTTCCTTGGCCTCATCCGAAAACGAGGCTTCCTCGTTCCCGAGTCTTTTTCCATACCATGCTTATTTTCTTAGAAATGTGAAAAAAGGTCTTCATCGCTTTTCATAACGTTTTAGGTATTACGGTGGGAGAAATTTCTTTTCGCTCTCCCAGGAGACGCATGGGCATTAATTAGTGGCACTCGCCTTTTCTGAGCAGCTCGTTTTGCCTCATTATACGCTCGTATGGTCATTCGTGATGAGGAATGTCATTTCTCCGTTTATGAATTATCTCTTCGCATTTTCCTCTTATTCGCAGACGACTTTCCGTCTTTTGATAATCTTCAGGTCGTGTTTGCGGTCATTTTCATGACTCTTGATGGGGAAGACGAATTTCGCTTTTCGCAGCAGGCTTTGAGAAGAGCCTGCATACCATCAGGATTTTGACCATTTTGGTCATCAGGGTCATTTTTGTGACCTTCGGAGCCAGATGCTGCAAATTTCAGCAGGCATCCAGATGAATTCTACAGTATGCCATCGTACGTATCAGGCCATGTCAAAATTGACCTTCATGTTTTATCATAAATTTTTCTTGCGCCCAGAAAAATATCTCCTGTCTGACTCCGGTCTCCTCAATCAGTAGAAGCTGAAAAATTCGCGTGGGAGTTAGGGCAAAAGAGCAACAAGGGCATTCGGGGTTGGTTTCTTTATCGAACAAGGCTCCAATTTGGTCTTCTATTGTTCACAAGACCCGCAGCCTTTTCGTGCAGCTTTCTCATTTTCATATCGATCTCTGACTTCTTTAGTAATGCTCGAAAAAATTTTCCTCACTACTTTTTTTGTGTCTGAAGTTGCAAAAGTGGACCAGGAATACGATGCTTTCATTTTGTCCACTATTTACCATGTCTCGAATCTCGATTTCTAAGAATACAAGCATTCGGAGAAAGAAATCCTTTAGACCTGAATAAATACTGTAACCAACCGTCTTTGGCTAGGAGTCTATTTTCTGTCGGTCGATTATCCCCCCCTCTTTCTTCTGGGTTCAGCTGAAGACCGGAAGAAGTCAGCCTTCGCTCTTTTCGCCTTGGTGTATGAATAATGAATATCTTTCTAGCACCTCTGAAGGCGATGGCTTTTTTTTCGGTTCATACGCATAAGTAATAGAGTTGGGGGTTGGGGTTTTTATGATCCTGCACGGTTAGGTTGGGAAGTCCCAATATTTTTATACGCACTCATCCGAAGGTTGGCTGCTGCTTTTTTTTTATCGACTGGAAGCCGATAATTGAGAACAAGGCGCCTCGTTTTGGGCTTAGGCTTGGTCAATTCTCAAATGGACCATTTCAGCATCGAGAAAACTGGTCCCACATGAATTCCGAGGCCCCGCAGAAACTCCTACGCGATTTTTTTCGAGTAATCGCGTATGTTAGTCCTCCTTCATTCTGGTTCTTGGAAGAAGAACCGTCTGCTGAGTTTCAATGAAAAGATTTTCGTCAAAATTTGTGAATGACGAGAGGATGGGTCGGGTAGGATTAGGCTAATACCAGTCCTCGCATGGACTTCCGAGCGGTTACAGTACGCCCGTTCATTCAGGCGTTCGTTTTTCAGGATCTTCTGCTTCGAACAAGCGGATGGTAATCTGAAAGCTAGAAAGCATCAACACTTTTCTCGCAATCAATCATCGTCAATTGATTGTGGTCTTTTGTTCAGCCCTGAATCGTGGACTTTCTTTACCGTGAATACCTACGTCGCCTGGACAACGTGCCAAGGCGAAAGAAATGAATGCGAAGAAAGCGCTCATTTTCCGCTAGCCAACCCCATCCACCGTATCTCCCTTCTTCAAAAACGAATCATTCGGATTCGATATTGATATTCAGTGATCAGGGCGAAATATAGCATGCGATCATGGCTTGGGATGCGTTCAATTTCGTCGGTTTATTCGGGATAGTCGTATTTTACGTACTTATCCTTGCCGTGGGAGTATGGGCGGCCAAGAAGACGAAAAACGATCAAGACAGCGAGGAGGTCATGTTGGCCGGAAGGAATATAGGTATGATCAAATTTCTCAACACCTTTGATCACTTGGCAGCAGTGATATCAACGCCATGTATTCTTGGCTAAGCCAATGCTTGGCATGATCCTTTAAATTATCACACTGATCACTGCTGATCAGTACAGTGATCATACTGATCACAGCTTATTAATGCAGTGATCATGCTGATCAATGCTTAGCACACCCTGTAAAACACTAATCACTGCTGATCAGTGCAGTGATCATGCCGATTACTGCTGATCAGCCTAATAATCAATCGTATTGATAGCAAACTACAGATTCTCTCATTTCAGGCGTGGTCGTTGGGATATTCACAATGACAGCAACGTAAGTGATAATCACATTTTGGCTTATTTCGCATAAAAATGATCATATTTTTAAGCTGGGTCGGTGGCGGTTACATCAATGGTACGGCCGAAGTGATTTACACTCAGGGTTTATCCTGGTGTCAAGCACCGTTCGGATATGCGTTGAGCTTAGTATTCGGTAAGAATTTGCATCATTAGTATCGATCGATCGATTATGATCAGTGTGCTTTTTTTCTAGGCGGCATATTATTTGCTGAGAAGATGCGCACGAAAGGATACGTGACAATGTTGGATCCGTTTCAAATGAAATTCGGCGAGAAAATGACGGCTCTATTATTTCTTCCGGCTTTATTGGGCGAGGTTTTCTGGTCGGCAGCTATTCTATCCGCTTTGGGTAAGATGCTTGAGGAAGAGGGTCCGGTTCTCTCGACAGGCAAGGCCTTAGGCCTCGCCTTGCAGAAATGATCAGAGTGATCAGAAGTTGGTGCAGGCTGAGCAGAGGACCCAAAGGGTCTTCTGGAGGCTCTGATCATAATGATCAGTGTTGATCAATCATGTATATTTTCAGGTGCTACGCTCACGGTCATATTGAATATAAATAACGAAGTATCCATCATCGTTTCGGCATGTGTAGCCGTTTTCTACACGTTCACTGGCGGTCTGTATTCAGTGGCTTATACGGACGTGGTTCAATTATTTTGCATATTCGTCGGTTTGGTAAGGCACTTCAAAAATGAACATGACATTATAAATAACAGGCCTAATTTTTCAGTGGGTTTGCATACCATTCGCGTTGACCCATCCGGCGGTTGAACATCTTCACGATACAGCCAGTCAATGGACGTACAATGAGAAAGATGCTGGATTGAATACGGCTTCATCCTGGGGCTTATGGTGGGATACGTTGCTTTTACTCATGTTCGGAGGAATACCTTGGCAGGTCAGTGCACAGATTCTTCTGCTCATAGATCACATGGTGCATTGCAACTGACTGCAACTGCAATTGCAGTACTGCAATTGCTCAATGCAAGTTGCAGTGCAGCTGAATGCAATGCAAATACTTTTTCAGGTATATTTTCAACGAGTCCTGTCATCGAAGAGTGCATTCCGAGCGAAAATGCTTTCGTACGTGGCCGCATTCGGATGCTTCATTATGGCAATACCCTCGGTGGTGATCGGAGCGGTTGCGAAATCAACAAGTGAACCATTTTTGAATTTCCATGAAAATACACTAGCCCTGAATGCGCATTGAATATTTTTCAGATTGGACGGATACTCTTTGGCGATACAATGAAACAAATCGAACCGATTATATTCCGGCTGAACTCACCAAATTAACGTTGCCATTAGTATTGCAATATTTAACACCGCCCTGGGTTGCGTGGATCGGGTTGGGAGCCATCTCGGCCGCAGTCATGTCGTCTGCGGATTCGTCTATTCTATCAGCGGCTTCCATGTTCGCTAGGAATATTTGGAAATCCGGTATTCGCAGAGATGTAAGTGCATTTTGCTTTTGATTGCAAGAATGTCCCGTTTGAAATTCATATATGCAACATATTTACGCAGAAATTCAGCATGACTCCGAATTGCGCAATCCTCGATTTCAGGCTTCTGAACGCGAAGTGCTCATCGTGATGAAAATCGGCGTCATCCTAGTCGGTATAATGGCATGCGTAATAGGTAAGGATAAGGAAAAATTCAAAATTAAAGCTATATATTCCTCCATTTTTTCAGGCATATTGGTGCAAACGATATATGGATTATGGTCGTTATGTTCGGATTTGGTCTACGTATTATTATTCCCGCAATTATTATGCGTGGTTTATATGGAGAAATCGAATACGTACGGTTCGTTGAGCGCATTCGTATTGGGCTTATTCATACGCGCATTGGGCGGAGAAAGTTTGGTACATCTACCGGCGGCCATCCAATTTCCCGGCTACGACGAGGTGAACGGTGTTCAACGATTCCCGTTTAAAACAATGACCATGCTAATCTCGTTGGCAACGATGGTCGGCGTCTCGTTATTGACCGATCACTGTTTCAATAAGAGTATTTGGCCCGTTCATTACGATATATTCCATTGCGTGGTCAATATTCCGCAAGAACGTCGTATACTCAAGGATCCATCCATGGCCACGAGTATGGATACATTATCAACGGCTACGTATAAAGTGAAATTCGATAATGGCAACGCCAATCCACTTCTATTGACGGCTCATTATAACGAGGCGTTATCGTCGGCCGGAAGTTCAGCCACTACACCCATAAAAGATGAACGAATACCATTGAACGCCGAAACAAAGTTCACTTATAATGCATTACGAGAATGAGCCGATCAAAATAATCCATCGGATCAGGCAAACGAATGCACGGATCTCGAGAGATTTCTATTATCACCCAAAAAATAAATTCTAGTCATAGGACTTCGTTGTATGTTGAGTAGGGATAAGATTTATTGCGTTTTTTATTCTTTTGAATATTTTTGCACATGTTTTATCATGTTGGCACTGTTCGATCAAGATTAGAATTTGGGAATAATTTTACATTGCGATTTGCGTCAATTTTATGCACAATATGCGTGAAATTAATATTCGGTTACAGTATGCCTCCCAATGTTGAAACCCCCTAGGTCGAAAATTTGAAAGCGCGGCATTTCTTTCATCCCTCTTCGATGTTTATGACAAATTGGTCGTGAGATCAGGTGCCGATGTGCGCGTTGCTTGTGTAGCAAATGCGAATGCACCTTTTGTTTCCGCATTTTCACGTTGTCGAACGACGAAAACGACGAGGAAATTTCGATCCATCGAGCGTCGCCATTATTGGCAAATTTATAATATTCACTCACTCATTCTCCGTTATTCCTTCTTTGGTTAATTTATCAAACGCAGACTTCATTAAAAGCCCCGGCCACGAGAATTGGGGCATTGAGAAAATACTCGAAAAATACGCCGTCATACATATTTGGGATTATTGTAAATTTTCCTTGTACGTCGTTATTATCGTTCAATAATGGCTTTGAAACGGATCCAAAAAGTAAGTGTTATTCAGAGGATCTTTGGCGTGTTTTCATGCCGTGATCATGAATTTTTTTCCAGTCACTGATTTTCCTTCCTTTTTCAGGAGCTGCAAGATATTGGTCGCGATCCTCCTGCGTTGTGTTCTGCTGGACCGGTTGGAGATGATTGTAAGTGTATAGTCATTTATTTATGAATTTTGAACTAAATGGAGGCTTATTTTACAGTGTTCCATTGGCAAGCGACGATCATGGGACCGGTAAGTGCTGATTTTGTCTATTTTAAAGCCCAGGATTATATGGATTATGAATGGGTGAAGCTTTTGAGCTTTGCCTTGTCATATTTCCGGGTTGTGGTATCCTGGCTGAATTTAGAGACCAACTGCTGGTCTCCTAATTTTCATTCATCAACGGTTCATTCTGGGTTAAAAATTCTCATCAAATAACAATTTTTGTGTCTCATCATGTTCAGTTCCTGAATTCTAACGTCAGATTTCTCTTTTCAGCCCGACAGCCCGTATCAAGGCGGCGTATTCTTCTTGACCATTCATTTCCCGACTGATTATCCGTTCAAACCGCCAAAAGTCGCTTTCACGACGCGAATTTATCATCCGAACATCAATAGCAACGGTAGCATTTGCTTGGATATTTTGCGTAGTCAGTGGTCGCCAGCTTTGACCATATCGAAAGGTAAGAATGATTATTTTCTTTGGCTGAGCAGTATTTAAATTGAGATTTTTGTATTTCAGTGCTTCTGAGCATTTGCTCATTGCTATGCGACCCGAATCCAGACGATCCGTTGGTGCCGGAGATAGCTCGTATTTACAAAACGGACCGAGATCGTTACAATCAATTGGCTCGGGAATGGACGCAGAAATACGCCATGTAACCGAATACAAAGAGAAACCGTTGAATATTGGCGCACGCATGGACTAATATCCAATTTGATACATAAAAGTAGTAATTGATTTCATGATTTCTCATGCACATGGCGCATTCTTGAGTTCCTTATTTCGTATACTTCATTTCTTGTAGGGAATCGAAAAAAGGATTTTATTTGTTCTCCCATGTGATGCGCCTGATCATAATTTCTTTGTTCTGTAATTCACCAAAATTCTGTGAACATTTTGTTCTCTAAAATTATGTTTCAAAATTCAGCTTGTGTGTGATCTGTTCAATGTATTTTCTGTAATTTTGAAACCGATCTGAAATTCGAGGTGATGGCGTACTGTAGCTTTGAGCGAGATTTTGAATCTCCCGGGCTTTTCGTCAGGAGGCGAATTCGCGTCGGAACCCCTGGTGACATGCGCTGACGCGTTCGCATTGTCATAGTCCGGGTGCCTTGTGCTCGTCTAATGTGACACATTTCCCGAATATAAACAAAGATCATAAAACTTCGTAAATTCTTGAAAAAGCCTCGTCTCTTTGTAAAAATCGTCGTATTATTTTGGTTTAGCCTGACCAAGGCAAAAATATTATTCCATTGTCCAAGGAAGTCAGTGTTAGTTTTATAATCCCTGTATTCAAAGAATATTCAGTCGTCGTTTGCTGTGGTTTTCGCTTTTCCTGTCAAAAAGTAATCGTCGTGAATTATATTTGGTTCGTTTTCAATATTTGGTCGTATTACGAAAATTGCCTAGCTATTATTTTTGGTGAGTACAGCTTAGGCGCATTGAGATCATGAATTTTCGACTATCGGGGCTAATTTTATCACTCGAGATTCTCTTTGTTGATATTAGAAGCCTTTTGAGAGTTCCAATATTTTTGCCTGAAGCAAATTCGGCTTGATTTCTCAATAATGACATCATTTTTTTCAGAAAAGAAATGGTAAGCATGCAAATGGAGGAACATTCGCCGAGTCCACAACCGTCGCCGACTCCTCAATGCGTTGGACGAGAATTCGTTCGTCAGTATTACACGTTGCTGGCCGAAGCTCCGCGTTACGTTCATCGCTTCTACAGCAATGAGTCAATTTTCGTTCACGGCAGCGATACGGAGGAGATTATTGGTCAAAACGCTATCGCCAGCAAGATCAGGGATTTGAGCTTTCACGAAACTCGTACGCGTATTCGAGGTTTGGACGCCCATGAAACGTTGGGAAAAGGCGTAGTTGTTCAAGTAAGTTCTGATGAATAATTTTGCGACGCAGCCAAAGTTTAATCGGTGCATTTCCTATTTCAGGTCGTGGGCGAAATCAGCGTCAACAACGGACCCATGCGTCGTTTCGTGCAAACGTTCGTTCTGGCGCCTCAATCGGAGAAGAAATATTACGTTCATAACGACATATTCCGTTACGAAGACGAATTATTCGAGGATAATAAATTGAGGCAAGAGAATGGAACTCCAGCTGGTAAGTAGAATTTTCATGGATTTTTCACCGGTTGCACGTTTGAGAAGCCTTTACATGATGAGATACAGTTGACTTGCCCTCTATGAAGCTCAGTGATTCTGACATATCAACTCTGATAAGGGCTATGTCAACATTGAAGTAATGTCTTACATTTTGAGCATACTAAAAGCGGAGATGCCTTTTTTAGATCCGGACGCAGAGAATACGGGTGTCGATCAACGTCCGCAACCACCGATCAGCAATGGAAGTACCATTCACCCTGACGACGTTCAAAACGCTCGTTTCAATTTGTCGAATCCGCAAATGGCGATGCCGATTTTGCCTCAAACGCAACCGATGAATCAGCAAATGCCTCCTCAACTCGCTGGGTCCGGATTGACCACTGTGCCGCCGACTATTGGACAAGGGTAAGCGTGCGTAGAAGCTTTTTTATTCTGAATGTTAATGAAATGTTTTCCTTTGCAGGGCGATGCCACAGCCGCAACAATCGAATATTGACGGCACTTCATACCCATGGGATGGCGGAGTTAATACTGGCGTTCATTCTGCGGCCACGACGAATGCTCCACCTGTTGTTCAGCAAACGTTGGCGTCCACCACCATGGCGTCGTATCATCCACCACCGTTGCCACCGCGTGGTCAACAACAGCAACAGCAGCAGCAGCAACCGGCGGCTCAAGCATCCATGGCGCCGTCGCAACAACCGAATATTACACAACTGCCACCACTGCCTTCAACTCAAGCACCGGCGGACGCTCTTTCTACGGCGAGTTCAGCATCGGCTCTCGACCAGCAAATGCCGCCGAGACCGCAGTCAGTGGACAAAACGTCGCCAGTTCCATCGGAAGAAGTTGAAGAATCGGCGGATACGGGATCAGGCGATAATACGTGGGCCAGCAGAGTCAAATCGAAGCCATCGGGTCGCGGTATTCATCAGCCGGCTTTGTCGCAACCACCACCGCACGTGACACCAGCACCGGGCACTTCGGCCCCAGCCATGCTTTCGCCAACAGCCGGAGCCACGGTAAGTGTTTAGTAATGCTGAAGATGGATTATTTTAACGAGTTCTTTCTCCTTTCAGACGCTCCCCTCCGGTCATGGTCAGCAAGATTTCGGCAACAGGCCGCCGGGACAACAGCAGCAGCCGTATCAACAGAATCGTGGGCAGCAACAATATCGTCCTGCGCGTCCGAATCAATACGGTCCTGGTGGTGGCAGCCAGGATGCTCGTTCATCTCCTGCTCCGAGTGGTCATCAACAAAAATTCGAAGGCGGCGGAGGAAATCGTCCACAAAGCTTAATCGATACGCTACCAGATGATCAGCAGGTGTATTTGAGCAAAGTACCGCTGTACGACGAATTCGAAAACGAATTGAAAGAATGTTTTATAAGTAAGTTTTTCCTTATGATCACATTAAAATTTGGCTAATTCTCCTTTTCCTGTTTCAGATATGGGTTTGAATGTGCTGGATATCAAAATCATTCGTAATCGTGGGAAACAATCCGCTACTGGTCAACCGCAGTGTTTTGGGCTGGCTGGTTTCGCGAGTCCGGACATGGCGCAAAGACTGATCGGTATGAAAACGTTCAAATGCGGAGAGAGAGAAATCGGTGCGGATAGAAAGAAATCGGCCGCGGAAAGATCGGGAGGCGGCGGTTCTGGTGGCAACATGAATTACCAACAAAACGCGCCTCGTCATTACGCTGGCCAATCCATGAATTCGGCAATGAATCGCGGCGGTCAAAATCAACGCGGTGGTGCATTCGGTGGTCAACAGCAACGTGGCGGAAGCGTACCAAACAATCGACCGATGGGAAATCAAGGAGCACCGGGTGGATATAATGTCGGCGGTGGCGGTGGCGGGAATCGTCAGCAGGGTGTCCGTACGTTTACGAGCACCGGCCGAGGCGGCGTTCATCAGCCGCAATAAAAGAGGAACTGTATTTACGTATATTTTTCGCCTTTCGTGGACTTTGGAGAAAGAATTCGTTGCTTTCGAGAAATTATAATTCACGACGTTCACAAAATGTTGGGCTTCAATGGAATCATTCGGATAACAAGAAAGAAGAAAGAGATAAGTACTTTCTGTTCGTTTTTTTCGATTTAAAATGGGTATTCAGATTAATTCAACTTGCACATTTGCTTTCTTCAATGTTTTTTTTGTGTCTAAATTGAGAGATGCAGGGCGAATGGTGTAACCCCCGTACGAATTTTTCATGTTTTTTTGATTGACACGCGTTGATGCCTGGTAGGAATTTTTTGTTTTTCTGTTTTCCATCGAGTAAAAATTCGACGTTATAAAATCGATCGTGTGATTGTTGACCATTGAAAATGATTCTTTTCGTGAATTTCTTGATGTTGAACTTGTGAAATTGTAATGGTCGTGGAGTTTGGCATGATCCAAATTTTGGATCATGGATGGCCATTCAAATGACCTTTCATTAAAATTGAATATAGGTATGATCAGATTGATCAATATTGCGCAATTTGAAAATCGTGCGAATGTATTGGTTCATAAAATCGATTATGCTGAATAATGATACATGATCAAGGCAGATAACCTTGTAGGAGGAGCTTGCGTAAGCTCCGCCTTTCTTTCAGAGGCATACTGTAACCGCTAATAGAGAAAAGCCAAAAAATCGAATCTCGACATGTAAATGTGGCCTCTGGGGTAATCAATCGATCATGCTGATTTCGATAATGATACCAGTTTTGGTGCATGCATACTGATGAAGTCACAAACAGCGCATTCAGATCGAAAGTCCAAAGGTCACTTGCATTTTGGCTGATGAACATGCACATTTTTGGTATCTGAAAACATGACGTGTTCTTTGCCAAGCGGAAAAAAATGAGTCAGCCTTTCTTTGCATATTGATATCACGTGTTATTCCAACGCTAAAATTGGACCTGAAAAGCTGATGAATCAGAATTCGGAAATGCTGAATCAGCCAGGCCTTTATATACTCTGTCTTTTCTACGCGTTGATTCAATTTGAAAAAACCATGGCTACCAGAAGAGAGGATCTAAGTGATAAGCAAATCTTCGCCAGGACCATATTCGCTGAAGCCAGGGGCGAATGTTTGGAAGGCCAAGAAGCGGTTGCTGAAGTTATAAAAACGCGTGCGAAGAAGAATAAATCTTATTGGGGTGGTAATTCCATCCGGGCCGTTTGCCTTCACCCGAATCAATTCGAATGTTGGAACGATGGGAGGACGGTTCAAATTGCAGCAAATGAACAACGCGTGTATGATGCGATTGAAAAATGGTCCAACACGGCTTTCGATGCGACAGCAAACGTGAACGGTCCTGATCATTATTATGCGCATGGGAAAATACCTGAACCAAGTTGGGCCAAGAATTGTGAGAAAGTCAAAGTGATCGGAGGGCATACGTTCTACAAGAGCAAGTGAAATACCTTGAAAAATGGATAATTCAACGCATGATTTATGCATTGAGAATGCAGTGATTGCATTTTGACATTGCAATGAATTCATGATTTGTCCTATAATTTATGCATATTCAAGTATACTGTAGGCCACAGATTTGCCTATTTTGAAGCATTCAGTGCTGGCTGATTTAGCTAGCATAATGTAGGCGGTATGAAAAATCGATTGCAAGCGCAGCGAATACTGCCTAATTCCATGCCAGAAATTTTAGCCTTATCCGCATGATCTCATCCAGTATGAAGAACTAATGCGGCGTAAATTCGTTTGCCAATTTTGGCATGGTGTGGATGAGCAGCTTCCCATGATCTTTTTGCTGACCTTTCTGGCCTTGTGGTCAATGACACGCTCATTGCCCCTACCAGGTAAATGGTTTATAAGTGAATATGGGCGTACGAAAATTGCATAGTTTCAATGCAGAAATCAATATCCTGTATTACAATGGTGCACTCGGTCAATTTTTGGAACCAGCAAAGGAAATATACATCCGCTGTGGCATCCGTCGTGTCGAGATGTGTCCACCAAACGCCCCAAAATTCGAAATTTTTGACGAAGAAAGTTCCCAGGTGGTTATGACTGAAAATTGCCACGATATTGAACCGGAGATGGATCAGCAGATTAACATGAAAATGGTGGTAATAATAAACGACACTGGATTGCCTTCTTGGATTTTTCACGCCTTGAGTTGCCGTATGACTAATCAGCTAGGTGAAATGCAGGTGTCGAATTCCACCATGATACCATTTGTGCTATGTAAGACATGTATTTTATCACGGCTTACGTTAGCCTGTCTGTATTCTTCTCTCCTCCGATCAGGCACCAATGAAGGCCGAATCTGTCTCAACAATACGCAATGCAGTCACGATACTTTCAAATTTTGCTACATCACAAAACACGGCATACAACCGTGTTCAGAAATGACGGATGTGAGTTGGTGCAATTTTGACAGAGATACGCGTTACGTTTGCCCAGTCAATGAAACTGGGGATTGCATGGCCGCAATAAAAGGCCACAGGGAAATGTGGTATACAAATAAGTCAGGCCATTGTTCACCAAATGGTTGGCAACTGCATTTATTCTTTCCATTGGTATACTGTAATTTTCTGTTCCAGTACCACATCCGCTCAGTTACAAAGGAAAAAATATACTGTACACGGATGTGATTATCTTGGACCGAGCCGAGCCGATCATCAAGTTCAGATGCCCGATCGGGAGTGAATTTTTCAACCAGTCCATCATATTTAGCACGATTCATTATCATTATCGTAATACATGGAATTGCAAGCATGAAATAGCCCACAATGTTGCGTGGTTGTTCCAGAAAGGGCCTGTAATTGAAAATGCGATAGTGTTGACCTCGTCATTCAAATCCAAATTTAAAATATTCGTCCTGGAAAGTGAGCTGGACCAATTTGCACAAGTCCAATTCATTTCATTTTTTGCAATTTAGGTAAACAAAACGTCACCATTGATACGAATGCAAAATTCATAGACTGTACGTTCACAAAATCCGAGTATACTGCTGAATCAAGTTTACCGTTACTATTGACCACGTGGTGGACTAAAGCTAGCACCGGACAGAATCGTCATGAGGAGACTGTAATAATTCCTACTTTTAAATGCTATTCCAATACATGAATTATTTATTGGCTAGGCGAAAGCAGTCTATTCCTTGAGGTGGTCGAATTGGAACATTGAAAACCAATTCACACCAGGAACTGACGAGTATCAATGCCACGCAAAACTCGAATACAAATCATGTTCACCATTTCGGTATTTCCGCAATGATAAGGTGATCAGTAGTGAGAAAATCAATTTCACTTTTACACCACCGTCCAACTCCACTGCAACGTCAGGAGCAAATCCGAGCGTGGAATCGACCAGGCTCTCATTTATGATCATTGGATCATTCGCATATTTTACATTGTAATCATGAGATTGTTGATAGCTGATTCATAGCTTGATTTATTGATTGATCATAATTTCCTCGCTCTGAGAAAATTTTTCATGAGAATTGCCTTTTACATTGCACAATGCAGTTCCAGGAATCGCTAGCTGCGTTCAGATTTCTATGCTGACCAAAAAATCACAAAATTCTGCAGCCCTGGAAAATTTTATGCGCGTTTCCGCATTGTCAAAAAGCGGCTACAGTATGCCAGCATAATCTCGAATTGATCTAGTGGGCGTTTAAGCATGCTTTCAAAGTACGCATGCATTAAAAGTATGCAAATTTTTCGTGGGCGTTTTTAATTCCAGCCTTTGGTTTGAATTTGATGAACCACTCGATTTCGATCCATGCGTGGAATCCGAGATTTCTTCTCAGCATCTCGAAACAGGATTATAAGAGGGGACTTTTACATTGACATCATTTCTACAGTACATCTGCATTCTCTCGTACAGTAATAGAAATATTCTGCCAAGACCATGATATTCTTGACCGTATTGATCACTGGCCTCTCTTTGGGCAAATGGATATGGCTTCTCGCATGTACGTTTCATTTATGTCATCCTCTGACAAACTGTAATCGGAACATTCTTTTAGTTGATCTGCGATTCATGCTACGTATGTTTTTTGACACTTGGTTCATATTCGGTAAGATAATGAACATAAATTCATACAAATTCTAGTTCCAAAAGTATGATGTGAAGCAAGCCGAGTATCAACCCGGAACCAATATCACCGTACTTGGTTTCTATGCAGTTGGAAAGTATGCATTGATAATTCAGACGCAACTCCAATCAGTTACAGTATACCAATAAATCAATATTTACAGAAGAATCAATAAACCCGTATTCCGCA
>JAQIWJ010000396.1:0-22213 GCA_034695185.1 Discolaimus major
TGGTTGAACGTGTATATTCATTCAATGGACCAGCAACACTGGTGTACAGTTGGATCGTTTAGTAAAGATAAAAAAAATCTCTGCCTTCTCTGTGGAAAAAATAAAAAATATAAAATCTTTCCACTGCGGTTCGCCACACTTGCACTGCTCATCGCAGTACAGTAATCCCAATGCGTTTTTAGACGCAATTATCGCCACAATTCGACTTCTTCCGATTCTAATCATGATCAGGATCAAGATCAAATGGGAAGTTTATTCGATTGGCCAATCGTATAACTTCGCAACTAACTCCATGGCCGAGAAAAGCTCTCTATTTCCAAACAATACGACTTGCCAGCTACTCGAAAACAGAACGTTTTTATTGATCCGACGCATGTACGCAGAGGAGATAGGAATTCCCGACTCGTAACCGGTTACTATAGGACCAGTATCGTTCGAATGACAGTTATTTTGTGGGGGGGGGGGGGTGTTAGCTATTACCGGTTGCACCCCCCTCGCCCCCTTCAGAAAGAGCAGGCTGATGACGTCAGCTAATGCATCATTTCACATTGAAAAATTGTTGCGCAATAATGAATAAACGCGAGGCAGAAATATGCTCATATGAATAAAATCAAATAAGCGAATTTCTCATTCCACGCATAAAATCTCCTCATCCCTGGGATCAGGAAGCCCCACCGCCTGATCCGTTTAATGATCAGTGCGCACTTCCTTCTCTGAGAGATCCAATCCATATTTGCGGTGGAGTGAATTTATTGCTGATGATCGGGCGACAGAAAATCCACAATATTCGTTTGGTGGCGTCACTCTCATACACTTACTGGATCACTCAGAATGAACGCCAAGGTTGTTACGACACAGTCATCAAACACATGAAATGTCATCCAAAATTTCGACTGGTCACCCACTGACAGGCGTTGATAAGGGTATCTTCAAAGTTCGCTCTTGTCAAGCACAGAAGACTGTCGGAATGACCGTTCAACACAATGCACAAGTATTGAGGTGCACTGGATCAAAATTCAGATGAGCATTGGCTTCAGTGGAAACACCATGCAAAGCAACCAATATAGTGACAATGGTCAAATATTCGAGATAGTGCTGGTAATTATGATAAATAACTGTAGGATACTATGTGACGGTTCATACTAAAGTAAGAACAATCGGATGAATAATTGTTTGATTCTGTCCTTTTGCCAGAAATGTTGGGACAAATATCTATAAATTAGCTGTAGAAAATGAGTCAAAAAAGATGCATAGGAAGGCGACTGAAGCCGAGTGGGTTGATAAAAAGCGATGCCCTTTGAAACGTGAGGATTGTAATTCCCACGAATGACCAAAGCTGTGAAACGAGCCGATTTCCCTATTCCCAATTGTGGAAAATCGACGACCGTAAAACTGAAACCGTTTTTGTAAAGCGCAACAATATGGGTAAGATATCAGTCTGCGATACTGTTAAGGGTCCAACCAACGTTTTCGAATTCTAGTCGGCTGCTGAATCCTTCAAGAAAGTAAATGGAGACAATAACAAACGCTCCATCCATCAATTCGAGAAGGCAGCTGGGAATGCAATGAAAATTAAGAAAGTATGCAAGAACTCTCACTGACTGGATCAATGAGTACATGGAAAAATCTCAAGGTGAAGCACAGGCAGCCCATGTCGTCACTGATCGAATGATTAGAACAGTGTATACAGAAGTAAAGGTGAATACTGTAGTCCATTTCTATCTCACAAACAGGTAGTCGAAATGCAAAAACTCAATGGAATCGTATTGGTGTCCACCATTATGAAAGGAGATCTGCAACAAGAATGACCGAAGTCATTGCTGCTACCATGAGAGAAACATTGATCAGTTATATCAAAAGCACCGATTATCCTCTCAGCATTATTCTGGACACCACTACAGTTCCCAGTAATAAAAATTACCTCATTATTTATTTGAGGACATTGGATGATGATTTCCCACAGACATATTTCTGTGCTCTTCTGCCAGTGGATATGGAAAGAGCAACAGATTTGCAGACACTGATCAATAATCGCCTAGAAAATGATGGAATTCATGAAATATTTGACAAGAGATTAGTTGGATATGCATCAGACAGAGCAGCTGTGATGAGGTCAGAAGGAAATGGGCTTTCTGGATTATTGCAACGCCAAACAGATCACAATCTGTTCATTGTTCATTGCATGGCTCATAAGTTGGAGTTGGCCATTGGACATGCATTCGAAAATTCATTCTTGGAGACCCATTTTGAAACTCCTTTCACAAATATTTAACTGCGCAGTTCAAAATTTAAAAAACTGTGCATATTTTCCTTGCACGGTTGAAAAATTTTGAAATTTTTTGCGCGGTCAGCCCCAAAACAGGCTGTACGCGTACTGTATGGCCTACACCCCTTGCCCATGTATGGGTAATTTTGCTCGGTTTGTCTTTTGCCATAATTGTCAAGCCAAGCGCAATCCTCGAATTGAGAACTGAGGAACCACCTTGGCACAAAAAAAACTTTTGACATGTGACTATGAGCGCAGTACTCTCAACTTGCTTTATGCCAAACAGTACTCATTTTCAAAACCATCATCCAATTTTTAAACAGGATGTCAAACAGTGATAATCAATAAATAAAACAATCAGATTTGCATTCATCCAAATAATGGATATCAAACATTATATTAGAACCGGTGTATCTTGCACTTAACATGCATTGGCTGGCACTGTCAGCAAGAAATCTTTTTTTCCACGAACCTTTTCTTATGAACAGTCTTTTCCAATTCATGAAATCTACGTTCATGCATCTCTCTACTTTCCATCAGCTTCTCAATCACCTTTTCCTGCATCTCGACTTGATTCTTCAGGCTGTCAATGACTACATTTTGTTCGTTTCCTGATCGATCACTGACTTGTGTCTGGCTACGTCTTGCAGTCAAACTGAACCATGATAGAATCAAATTTCGCGCCTGTTCATCGTTTTGATTTTCATTACTGTCCTTGGTTTGCTTATGCTTGCTATATATTGAATATACGAATGTTAGGAATTGCCAACATCCCCAAATGCTGAATCCGAGAAAAATGCCCAAATTCCCTCCAAGCGTACCCAGGAGTTCCAGCCACGTTGTTTGGGGCTTACTTTGAAAAGTCACATATGTTTGATCTCGATCCAACATATAGAGACTTAGCCAATAATCGCTCGCATCCGTTGTACTGTTTGTAAAAGTGTAACGATTATTTTTTATAACGCATTGCACTGGCTTGGTTTTGGACTGAACCACATTGGAGTTCTTCATGCACTTCTCATACAATCCTGTGGTACAAAATGGTACTCTTTCGTTCTTGTAAAACTGCCTGTAGCTGAATGGTACGCATTCACACGCTTTGACCATTCCGTCCATTTTCCATTTTTCTGTGCATTCTTTGATCGTACTCAAACCATGGCATGCATCGCATTCTCCCTGTTTATACAAATCGGTCGATTCGTAAATGCCAGAATTTGCTACATCAATTTTTAAAAGCAATAACTCGCGGAAATTTAGGGCCATAGTTTCCGTGATTGACAGTTCCCAGGTGTTCCCTTCTTGCTCAAGAGTGTGTAAATGAACGTTATTGAATGATACTTTTACGTTGATGATTGGTGTAGACAAATTTTTGAACATAGTGGGCAATAATTTAATGAATGGTATTGCTTTGTCTATTGGGATCCTCACCGTAAACGAATTCAATAGTAGCTGATCTGGAATCAAGTCTTGGGTCGATAATCTTGGTGCTTCTGCGAAAAATTTGTAGCCTGTTTCGTTCGGTTCAATACCGCTTAAGTGGCTGTTCAAATTTGCCAAATCCGTTCGATCATAATTAATATCCAATATGCGTGAAAATGCTCTTTGGATCAGTCGATCACCATAATCATTACTGACAAATGAATCAATCACTTTCATGATTGAATTATTAGCCCTTAATTCATCCTCCACTTCATCAATATAACAATTCCAAAAGAAAACTGCTTTCATCACATCGCATTTCTCTGATCTCACTTGTGAATTACAAAGTCCAAGGTTATAATTTGTCAACATTGTTTCATCCATCGAATTGATGAGGCAAGAAATTGTAGCAATATCGACCAAACTGTCCACTGGCAAATTTCGATTGCTATTGAGGAAAAATGCTGCTTCATTCGTGCGATTGGTTAGCCTACTTGCCACATGCTTATCTGAAGGCCAGTAATCATTAATATTCATTAGCCACGCATCCGGAAATACACTAATGTACTCGTAAAATGAGAGTGTGAGGCTGAGATAATCCACAAATGGTGTGGCGTTCGTTGTTGTTTTCACAGTAACGATTGTAGTTTCGTTTTCGATCATAAATGTGTAAATCACAATGTACATGCTGTAAATGGACAAAACAATCAGCACAATCGCAATTACTATGGACAAAATGGTCGATTTCCGTTTTGTCAGTCGAGGAATTATAGTTTCCATCTGTAGAGGTACTTAAAGAACAACAGAGTGAATGTGTTCGTTTGAAAACAGTTACTAACAGGAAACTTTTACGAAATCTTAAAATCCAGTTTTCTAATCCTTGTTTTCAAGGTTACGAATGACAACTGGCAGAATATATTTGATAGTGGCAAGAAAATTTCAGTCGAGTAGTCAGCAATGACCTTGTCATACTTTACATTTCCTGTCAAAATTTTTAGGCATCAATGAAATCTACACTTACACACACATGTATATTTTTAAATAATCTGAGTATTCATTGTGCCTCATCTACCTACCAATTTGGCGGATACTTATCTTATGGTGTCACCAGCCTTCTTAATTTCGGCAAAAAAGCGAAATCTTCACGTGTGTAGTTTGCTTTGTTCGGCTCAATGGGTGACCACAATCTTAAAAAGATTATTTCCAAATTTGTGTTTGATCTCAGCATATCTGGTGAAAAATTGTAAATCTGATTCCCGTTTAAATTGAGATATTTCAACTTTCTCAAATTGATCAAGGCGTCCATATCCATATTTTCGATCCAATTATTGCTCAGATGCAAGTCTTCGACATTGATCAGGTCGTTTAGGTATTCCGCCTTGATCTGGGGGTATCGATTGAAGGCCACAGAAACTTCTTTCAATGTGCTAGCCGATTTTGTCAGGTTCGGAAATTTCGGTGGATTGCACATTGTGATGCTGACTTTTTCTAATTTCGTGAATTCGGATACCAGATCCAGATGTTCCTCCGTCATGTTGTAGCCGCAAAAGATTTCGAAACTCACCAGCCTCGAGTGGAGTGGTGGAAAAATTTCGTTCCAATTGCTTGGCAAACGGACGTTAGCAAGATTTAAAGTTTTCAGTGATGCCATTCCTTCGAAAATATCAGACTCGATGTTCGTGAAACTGATTGAAGTTTGCGAGTTCATGATCGAGATTGTCTCCAGATTCGTGAAATTCCCCAAATCCGCCTTTGTAATGGTGTTGTTCCAACATCCTTCGTAATTGAAAATTTTTACTGACAAAGCGACCTCATAAGTATTCACTAGTCCTGGTGGAGCAGTGTTGTACAGATAAGGCGGATTGACTGAGTACGTTGCTCGTTGCAACAGTGTTTGTAAACTCGGCGAATCCTCTTTCAATCCATAGCATATGATTCTTGAATGATCTTGCTTGATCAAGCAAAAGGCAGGTGCATCGCAATATAACGCCAATGCAATATGGGAAATAATGCAGAGAATAGTTATTTTCAGCATTCTGTTCAGGGATTTTTGAATCAGAAGTAAAAGGGCTTTGTATTGCTGTGTCCATAGAGAAGAAAGATTCTCCTGGATAGGGACAGCGTTCTATGATAAATGATTCTGAAAGTGTGTTGTCTGTGATTGATTGTTAGGATGCTTGCGAATATTTTCTCACTAAGCAAAAGGCGCATTGGTTTGTAGGCTGCTTGAAATTTTAAGAACAATTGTTATATGAGAAAAATGTGTTTTCCAGAAGAATGTCGCTGATGAGGTTTGTCATATGTTGTTTAGTAATTGCCAAAATATCTTGACACCAAAAGCAGCTGCAGTTTTTGCTGAGAAAAACGAATGTCGGTTCTGGAGGCCATCCCGAATTTTGATTTTCAGTTCAATACTATTGTGAAAATAAATTGGATGACAGCGTTCATCATGACTCCATAATCCAATAATGCTCAGAATGCAGCGAAAGAGGTGAATGCAGGCAAGGCATTTTCAAAAACATGAATTGAAATCAGGTTTGTAGGAAATACATTCTCCTATTAGCTTCTCGCCTAGATTTTCTGTCTGGTCTATTTCAGCTTGATGCCAAGATACCATTTATGGACTATACCTTCATAATGATAGTTTTCATGAAATATTTACTATATCAGCATGGCCTCAAAAAGGATAACATGTAACATATACTGCTTCATAAGATTAAAACCCCCATAGTTGATGAATACCCACATCCTGCAAACAGATGCTGAAAAAATGTTCGTCTTGGCACGATAGTGTTCCTATGGTTTATAATAAACATGATCTTCTGTGATAATAGGAACCCCAGCAACTATATCGCCATCGTTCTTGATGGATTCCAAGTTTATTGGTACTTCCTCATTGGCTCCAAGCACTTTCACAGCTTCTGCCTTTTCGATTTCAAAATTATCCGAACCACTAGGCGGCACCGCATGAACATCAATATTGCCACTACTTTCTCCACATACACACGCCTGGTCAGCGATTTGATTTGCAAGTACTGAATTTTGAACCATGCGTAATGCAATTACGTCAGCTGGTAGTGCCACAGATTCTTGATTGCTGTCTAATAATATAGGCGGTCCATTCTCCTTCGATTTCCTCCTTTCCTCAAAAAAGGCACACTGACTGCTCCATGCATCGGCCATACGAGTCGCAAGATTGGACCAAGTGGCGGTGTTCATCATCTCACCAATTGCCAATCGACATTGATTGAACGTGGGACGTACATCTGGATCAGCACTCCAGGATTCGCACATTATAGTGTACCTGAAATTTGCAAATTGCAGAATCCCTATTTTGCAGAGGTGCATGTGTTCTAACAGGTCGTTTCTGGCTAATCTTGGTGATAACAAGCGGTCACCACTACGAAGCCAATCCAAATATGCTATTGTCTCATTTTTGGGGGTGGAGTCGTAGTTCGGTATTGGTGGGCGACCACAGCTGAATATTTCCCATAGAAGCACACCAAATGACCACCTAAGTATAAAATTGATTAAACATACTATGTTGGCCACATGACTATCGCTTACACATCAGATTTTTCTGTATAGTCCCCCTGTGATATGGCCTCAATGGCTGTCCAGTACAATAGCACTTGGTAGCAATCCTGGATTCGTTTTGTGTACGTTCTTGTTGGGACAATTTTTGACAGTCCAAAGTCGGAGATTTTGACAATATGATTTTGAAGTAGGCAATTCCTTGCAGCTATGTCACGATGAATAATCTAAAAAGCAAAAGAATATTTCAGAACGTTCGTTGACAGACCCCCAGTATAAAGGACTGATGGTTCTATTTTATACCAAACTAAACAATTTCATTCAGCCATGACTACTTCTAAAAGTGCAAGCAACTTGATCTCACTTTCTGCTCCGCCAAATGCTCCAATCCATTTGCAGCTTGGAAGGCATAAATTGACAGCATTTCTTGGGTAAATTGAAATTGCTAAAAATGATTTTCATTTTATAACCTGGGTAATCCTTTCAACTGTTAAATACTCATCTTATCCAGTTCAGTCGTCTGGAAGTCCTGCCTGTGCTTTCTCAAATATGCTTCCAGCGACCCCATGTCGCAAAAATCAGTCAATATATAGAATTCCCCGTTTTCAATATTCGCAGTGCATGCTCCGTACAGTGTCAGGACATTGACATGTGGTCGTAGGTAGCCCATTGTTTTTAATTCAGAAGCTAAAGCTTCGAAATGTTTGAGGTTTTTTGCATCTAAAATGGAATACATTGTTCCTATAAAAGATGGTGTATTATCAGAAACTAGTCACCCTGAGTTACCTGCTGGAGTTTTTACTGCTATTATCCTCTGTAATGCGCTACCAGGCAATTGCAATGTGCCTTTCGAAACTTGGCCAAATTGACCTTTGTCCACGTGCTCAAGAATGTTGAAATATGCTCGATTAATCTCATAAATGTCCATGTCGTAATATATCTTCTCAGCCTGATCATTCAACGATAGATTTGGATTTACTCTGTAAACTCCAAATGGCTGTCGTAAACTGATTGCCAAACGTTTGAATGCGACCTACAGCATAAAAGATTTCCATGGAATAATGTTAATTTACAATCTTGTGAATTGTTTGAAATGTGTGTTACAGGTCAGGTGACTTACTTTTCTGGTATGACGTTTCAAAATCCAATACAAGACAACCAAGGTTACAGAAACGCCCGCGATTACTGTGATAGCGATAATAGTGGGTAAATAGGAAGGCCCAGTTTCATAATCGACAATAAACGTTCGGTTATTCGTTGCATATCTTGTTGTGACATTGCACAAATAAATACCAGGCTGGTTAATTTCTAGTGGCTGATCACGCCGACTCCTGATTTGATTCCATGTATTTCCACCATGTGGTTTGAAAACCCAGGAAATATTAGGCGTTGGAAATCCAGTCACATTGCAAAATAAAAATATCGTTCCACCATGTTTGAGTGATTTGGTTGTGACAGCCATATCAGAACCATCCACAAAGCTTGGATAAACGGAATCTTTCACGTACAGACTTATTTTGTCAAAGTTTGATAATATCCAAGGTGGATATATTCGTCTGCCTAACTGATCATAAAATAGCGAAATTTGGTTGTCCCATGTGATTGCCCAATAAGAATGGTTAGTTCGCACAAGAAACAATTCATGACGGCTAGCGAATTCGCAATGATACTGGCCGCTATGTTCCAATTTTAGTGACAAAAATTTTAATTCAAAGATGACAGTATTGTTATTGTCATAACTTGAGGTTATAACAAAAGGGTCATCAGGTGGCAATGTAACATCCAAACTGTCACTCTTATCCACTGCTGTCCAATCAGGGAAAGGGAAATTATTGTTCCGAATACACCACCTGAAAGCATTGCTGGAATAAAGGCACCAACGAACCGGAACAAATTCGCCACATAAAGGCGTAAGGCAAAAAAATGATGCGGTATCATTGACGATTGCAACACTGCCAGTCACAGCTTTGTAAAGCACGGCCAACAATTGTGTATCGTGGGCATACTCCTCATGGGCATCAATTGTTAAGAAATGGATCGGGCTATTGACCGTATGGTTTGGATGAATATAAAAGTCACATTTGTTCCTTCCACTGAGAAGAAAGGAAAGACGATGAACCGTTGCATTTTCTTCCATGTGTTCAGTTAAGCTATAGCTACGTATTCCGCATTCTTCAAAAGATGTCGTTTCATGTGAGCATGAACCATTTTTGGGGATTTTCATTGCACTTGTCAGACTAGCATTGATTAATGCTGTTGTCAATGGCCAGCAAAATGTGAATTCAGTAAATCTACCATCAAGTTTCAATACAGGAATATCTCCAGTTGGATTAAAATCAATGTTTCTGAACGCTCTGTAACCTGACTGTTGAACATTAAAATGACCAAAACTGCGATAAGTGGTCCCATCTTTATGACGAGCATCTAGCAAATATTGGTACCCACCTTTGGTTAAAGAATTCTGCTTAACTATGAAAGTTATCTGCATAATCGAATCATGAATCATTCGGTTTTCCACTTTAATGAAATCAGCAACCAGACCCTGCCCTGAAGCCCATTTCGGCGCATAAAATACTCCAAATGGTGTCACAATAGTTTGATTGACTTCGAAATCTGATGGCAAATAGCAAATAAAGACAGCGCTTATAGTTGGAACGGTTCCACATGACTTCACAGATGGTGTAAGAGAGTCAAAGCCACCTTGAATGATATGAGGGAAGCTGGATGGCGCTAAAACAAAAAATTTGTTGATATATGCATAAAAAGTGCAGAGTAAAACGTCTGAATTGGAAATAGCTGCTTCAGTCGTTTAGAGCGATTATTTTATACATAATCGACCTCTTGTTTATGTGGAATGATGTATACGAAAAGTAACCAGAACTAGGAGCAGGATGATTCTGATCTTTTAGTGAGACCATGAGAGATTTTGAGAAGTTTAGATGTTCAGAAGGCTTGCAAGTCATAGCCAAGGGAAGATTAGGATTATTGGAGTGATGGAGTTGGTAGTTGACAGATATGTCCAAGGCTTTAAGTATAGTAGAATCTGGAAGTATTCAGAAGTGTCACAGATAATATTAGCGCATTAGAAATAGGAACAGAGCCTCCATTTCTATGCAAATATATATTTTGATGATGAAATATTTTTATGGAGACTTGCCAGTTCATATATTTCATCGCAGGAGATAGCATGCAGTACTTACTTACCTGCTTGACGTAGTAAAAAAATATCAATAAACGCTACCACCCTTCCCGTTTCCACAACCCCCCAAGGCGCACGATATAGCGCACGCAGCGCACGCATTGGGGAAATACACTCGAAAAAGTACGATCCTGACTTTGGCTCGCCAATGTGTTTCATACTAACGTAAGCTTCGTATCTTTTCATAGGCGTTAGTACAATCGTAGATCTATTTATTAGCACGTACCTCTGTTCATTCCATAAGTTGACTGAGTTATCAGCATATACGATGTCGGCTGAGTCCTAAACAAGTACATTACATTGCTTCAGTGTGGAAATACTGGATAGAGACCATAAGTGCAATAATTACGCACATTTCCACGGTATTTCCATTTGACTGGAACTGAAGCTGCACAAGACAGCAAGACTGAACTATTCATAGGAACACTCAGGGTAGTTCCACCTCTTGATTCAGTAGTCATCTCCCATTCTTGGGTGGTTATTGTTGCAGAAATTGTTGCAGAAATTACTTCACTAGGCCCATCCTTTGTCCACGACCCAGTAAGTTTTTCCATGTCTAAATGAGATCAACTGTCAACATTACTAACAAATTTAAGAATACAATCAAGCTGTACCAGGTGACAAACTGAAAATAAACTTACACACATAAGGAATGGCAAACCAATAACCACAGCATAAAAAAAGCAGCAGGGTTCTTGGATTAATAGTCCTGCAAATAATTATTGCTTCACACATGTTATGCAGATAATGCCAGTCAGAACAATTAGAACACTTTCTTGAGAATAGAAAATTTCCTCTGAAGTAAAAGAGATGTACGAGGCATTTGCTGCCAACCAACACATACGCGTCAGACTAGAGTTCAACGAACTCGCTTGCTGAAAATGCTATACATTTGTGCCATCAATCACCATTATCGCCTTTCAGGAAGATTTTACTTAAAAACAAGTTTTCCTTTAACTCATTCAAAAACTTCAACATTCTGAAAAGCTTCCAAACTGTTTGCTTCGAATACGGTTGTGTAACTGACATTTGGATGCTTGCAAAAATTATGTCGTGATGCATATGATCTGATTCATGATTTTGCTTGCGAAAAAACATTGTATTGATAAATTACTTGAAGACAACTATCACTATATATGATAATAATAACACACTAAAAATGTGTTATTCTTGACCTGCGTATGCTTATCAAATGCCAACTCGTTAAGGTTATAATTGATAACAGAAACTTCTGTCACAGTCGTTTTTGACTTATGCTAGATATAAATGTTTTTTCAAAATGTTGCTCTTTCCATTGTTCACATTGAGCACAATAACTATCATGACTGCAGGCCAGTTCAAAGAAATGCCAACAACATAATTCTTTATTTTCCCTAATCTGTTCATGCTAATCCATTTGTATAATAATGTGCATCACAAGCCCATCATTCTTATCCACCCATATCAACCATTTTCGTCAAATCGTCCAATACCAGAAACAGATTCGTCAATGCATTCTCACCAGGAGATTCTGCAACTCATTCTGATTCAAAATAGCTGCACAAACTTGGTGCATACTCAAAGATCTTGCCCTGTCTGCTTTAATAACGCCCATGCGACCATTTTCTCCCTAGAAAATGCGACATGGCTTTGATCATGTATGCATTGAACATTGCTGTTGATATGAACTTAGTCGGATCATCATTTTGGCAACTGAGTTTCAATTGCGCCAATTCCCCTTAAATCACATCAGCTTTGATACTTTCTGGTCGAATGGCCCACAGCACTCCTGATATCTTCATCACTCAAGCACCTGATAATGAGTCCAATGCAAACAAGTCAAAAGTATCAGTGATTTGACACAAACAAACTGGCGTATGTTTGTACAGATAGGAATCATGTGATTTCGATGGTAGTATGGTACGATTCGAAATGAGTGGTCAGTATTTCTAACAAAACATTCCGCATCAATTTGATGTTTAGCATTGCTGATTTTGCACATATATTTGCGACCAACGCATTCCTTTCTGTCATGTGGGGAAAAATGCATGAGAATATTACAGAAACCATTATCAATCAGATAAATAAAAGCCATAAGTATCTGTCTAAGCAATCATGAATCTTGACCATTCCATTCAATTTTTTAAGCAGTAAATATTTAGATCTCATGAACGAGTCTTTATGAAATGCATAATGATCAGGCTTTCGTCTTGTGGACCCTTCGAGGTCCATATCCTGCACCGCCACCACCACCGCCAGTGCCACCGCCGCCGCCAAGTGATGCAGCACCTGCTTTGGCACCTGCTCCATCGCCACCTGGACCTTTGTTTCCGCCTCCACCGCCGCCTCCTGCGCCCAATCCACCATCGAATCCACCAGCGCTGCCTGCAGATTTGGAACGACCTGGGCACTAAAAATCACCAAATCTTGCATAGGATCAATGGAGTAAATCATTCAAAATTCTTACTGGACAATATTGGGCATCTGGTCCAGGTCCTCCTTTTTCACCTGGTGGTCCAATTGAGCCTTGATCTCCTGGTTTCCCTGGCGGGCCTTGTCCACCTGGCGTTCCAGCACCAGCTCCCGTTCCTGGTTGCCCATCTTTACCATTGGGTCCCTTGTCGCCTGGTGGACCTTGTGGCCCAGGTGGACCCTTGTCGCCTTTCTTGCCCTTGATTTGATCCACAGGAGTACCTGGTGGGCCTTTTGGACCTGGTTTTCCATCAGTACCTGGCGCACCTGGTGGTCCCATATCGCCTGGATTTCCTGGTTGACCATCTCTGCCTGGCATGCCAGCCTGAAATTCACTTGTGGGTCCAAGTATTAATAGAAATTTGCAAGTGCTTACCTGTCCATCAGCACCTTTCATGCCTTGTGGCCCACTAGGTCCTGGGGCTCCAGGTGGACCAGGCGGTCCTGGTGGACACTGTGAGCATCTGGTACTAGCAGGTGGAAGTTTGCCTCCGCTAGCGTCGAATCCAGGAACGCCATCTTTGCCAGGTAGCCCTGGTTCTCCAGGCTGACCTGGCGATCCTTTGGGTCCTGGTGGTCCAGGCGGGCATTTATTATCCGCTTTGCAATTACATTCGCCAGACGGAGGTTTGGAAGCAGGTGTGGGCGTTGCCCCGCCTGGTGTTGGATTCGGATTTCCCCCATATCCATCGCCTCCAGCAGGCGTTGGATTTCCTCCACCATAACCTCCAGGTGGAGGCGATGGAAGACCCTGTGGTGGGCCATAAGCTTGGCGTTTTGATCGTCCATTAGAAAGAACCATCATTTCTTTCCACAGATCATTGGAACTTGTCTGAAAAAGGCAGAATGACTTTTATGCCATTGCGCAATTACAACGCCTACTTTGAATTCATCCATTTCCATATCCAATTCCGACCATATACTTTGCACTTCCGAATAAATCATGGGTACTGTGATGAAGCATATCAGCAATGTCAATACGCTGAATGCAATTGCGAATGCGGTGGCCAATCGAACACCAAAGAATGTTGCACCCATTAGATTCGTCTCGAATTAATCAAACGAATAGGAGAATAATAATCGTAATGAATCCTCTTGTGGTCTTCGCCTTTTATAAGAATCGGTTTATATTCGTCTAATTGGAAAAAGGTCAGGGTGTCAGTAGGATGAGTCCACGCATGAAATGAAAAATCGGATGGGCCAGTTCTTTGGTCAGATTCCTGAAAATAGAACTGTAGATTGAATGTCTTGTTTACGGTCTTGTGCCCAGGCCAACCTTATTCTAAAAGGAAGGCCTTTAGGAGGATGTGCAAGAAAGTATTCGTGCCATTCACCAGTGCACAGGAAAGGCATGGCATAATTCTACAGGGAATTTTAAGATGAAAAACCTGTTCCGTATTTTATTCGAGTATTGACATGTGAAAGGAGATGAAGATATTTACGGTTTCCAAATGGAATGAGAACATTGCCTATTTTGTTGAAGGTGAAATGAGTTCATTCCATCATATGTGGCCCTCCGGAAATAGAATGCAAATGCGCATTTATTGTGTACTGCGTACAATGACTGCATGAATTAGAATGTAAAGTCAAGAAATTATGTGGCATAATTAAATATGCTTCCTGTCGGCAGCATCCTGCAATCGTCCCAGTACTTCAAAATATTTCAATAGCAAATAATCAATTAAAAAACCGAAATATCATATACATACATTCATACATGCACAAAAATTATTCAAAAAAACATCAATTCTTCTTTGTCACTATCCAAATTCAGAGATTAATGTCGCTTTTCTTGTTCTTTTCTCTCATCACCATCCAGTTTATTCATATCCTTGCATAGGTCAAGCATGTGAATTTTTTCCATCAAATCTTCGATTATTCTTTGCTGCATCTCGTTTTTGCTTTGCAAGACTTTAACTTCCATTTGCATACATTCAAATTTCGATTCCAAATTTCGAACTGTTGCCTCTGATTCATTATTTTCGCGTTCATTGCTGACAGAGTGCGCATGCTGCGATTGCGCAATACTGAACCAGGACAGAATCAAATTTGTCGCTTGATGGTCGGTAGGATCTCCGCAATTTTTGCTGGTCTGTTTATCTTGCTTGTACAATGAATACAGGAACGCGGCGAATTGCCAACATCCCCAAATGCTGAATCCGAGAAAAACGCCCAAATTCCCACCCAACGTGCCGAATAGTTCCACCAGCGTGGTTTGAGGTTTGCTTTGAAATTCCACATAAGTCTGGTCCCTGCCGACCATATTGACTGTTAGCCAATAATCATTCATTTTCGCGTCGGTTGTAATATTGCTAAATTTGTAATAGTTATTCTTAATCTTGCATTGGACATAATTTGAATTGGGTTTAGGCTTATTCATTTTAAAACAGTTTTTGTAACGTGATGTCGTACAGTATGGTAATTCTTGTTGCTTCTCGTACAATCGTCTGTATGAAAACGGTACGCATTGACAAGCTGCGACTAATTTGTCAATTTCGAGTTTCAAATAGCATTCATTAATCGTGGTCAAACCATGACAAGCGTCGCATTCTCCATGTTTATACATATCGGTGGATTCGTAGATACCAGTATTTGTGACATCGATGAATAGCCAATATAATTCATTCGGCTTGACAGTGATTTCTGTCCAGGTATCATCGTATTCACGATTCCGTTGAATGAATCGAGCATTGTTGAACGACACCTCGACTTCGAAATTTGGTGTTGACTCATTTATATACCGGGTAGGCACGAAAGAAATTGATGATCGAATTTTACTGATAGGAATATTCACTGTGAATGAGTTCAGGGTTAATTCATCCGTAATGATGTCCTCGGGCAATAATTGATTCGAAGTGTCGTTTGATATGAACGTACGTCCTGAATTGATCTCAGGGGAAATCATGTCTTCATCGGATGTTGTATTCTTAGGGATTGAGTAAACAGTATCGATGATGTGAGAAAGTGCTTTTTGAATCAACTTTTCTCCATAGCTATGATCGATAAATGAATCTGTGATGCTTGTAATCGCTGCTGTGATAGTACTTTCATCCTGGACCAAGTCGAAATAATAGCGGCAATTTAATTTAAGTGCAGGTATGTAATCGTACCAATCACCACAATCGGAGAAATTCGTACAACTCGAGTACATCGACAGCATTCCTGTATCGATTGCATCGATCAGGCAAGATATGGTGGCTATATCCATCAAAGCGTCTATTTTCAATTCATGACTTCCATTATAAAATGATTCTTCATCATTTCGAGCCAACATTCTGTCTTTAGCATCCTTATAGTCAGGGATGACTTTGCTCAGATGATAGGTTTCTTGGAATAACGTACTCCAAGAATCGTGGCCGAAATAAAATTTCAAATTCAAACGATCGAGAAATGGAGTGGAGTTATTCGTTCTCATGACACTGATAACGGTGGTCTCATTTTCAGTCAGGAATGTAAAAATCACTCGATACATGCTGTAGATGGAAACAGCAATCAGGAAAGTAATGATCAATGCTGAAGCGATTGATGATTTCCGGGTCCTAAGTTTTGACCATATCGCAGACATCCGAATAGAAAAACGGAGCATTTTAAAATGTTTAACAAGGAAGTAAACCAACTCGAAGTATGGCTACTGAACGATTTCGCAGTCCATTTTACTTCCATTTTCTTTTTGTCATAATAGGCAGTAAAAGTTGGCGTTCGAGGTGGATAAACTGGTTTTCTCTCATCTCAAATAATTTCTATACTTCCTTGATGAATAGAATGTTATCCAAGTCCATTTGTTTTCGATTCGTAAATCAGAGTCTGGAATTCAGAAATCCTCAATACATTGCAACGCAAGTGACTTAGGAGGGTACGCCCAGCTGTAACTCTGCTGTCACAGCCAAAGGTTATGCACTTAGGCAATAACTTATGCTGAATAAGTATCCAATACTCATTTGTTCCCTTATTGCTTGTGTGACCGGCAAATAACCAGCTAATTGGACACCTAAATTGCGTCCCAGGCAAGTGAGATGCGGCTCGAATCACAGGAAATGATTCACCGAAGCCAAATCATCCATTTATTTTGATCTGCACCTAGTCAGTAACCAGGAAATGGTCAAAAACCACTTATTGTAGCACATTGGCCAATTTCTCTTGATCTTTGCAAGGCCCATTAGGATCATGCACTGATCGGGCATTAATGACTCACAGGCTTTCATTTGATAAGCGTTTTATCCCATTTGACGATGGTCAGTTGTCCATTTCAATAGTCAATTGCTGGTTACCAAAGCAATATGGGGAAAAACTTACAGCAGATTCGTGATTAGCACACTTGAAATACTATATTATACAGAAATTTTGGTAGTGATACCAGAGTTTCAGTTGGTGTAGTTTCCTCGTTAGAAAACCACGTCGCATGTCAGTCAAGCAAAATCATTCAATCTGAGGTTTCACAGGACATTTGTATGTTGAGGATTATGAGCAAAGCAAGTAGTGTCTTGGAGGTCAACTCAATTCATTTTGCAAAATACCATTGACAATTTGTTTAGCTTATCACTCACTTTCACTGTATCACGCATTGGCTATTTTCCTAATTTCTAATTCAGCAATACTCTTCATTGGTTTTTCCATTAGTTTCATTGTGGATTGCAGCCCAAATCGTCCGACTGATGCCCAAAACCCAGGATAATTGCCACAATCGCTTACAGTGGCACTTGAAATATCATTAATGTATGATTTATTTGTTTGATAGTGATGAAAATTTTCATCATTGGACAACGAGATTCTTTCGAAGGGGTCAATATCTAACTACATATGCAAATGAAAGCAATGGTTTCTGCTAAGGATATCAATATGTAAGCTTACAGTATAATGCAAACGCAAACGCTGTAGATTAGGGTATGCTAATGATCACTGAAATTCAGGTGTGCCAGATCATGCAGAGACAGTGTCCAAGCAAATCCAGAAAGTAGTTCAAGATAATAATTGTATACGCATGTTGGAGAACGCATACCGCCTGGCTGTATTTTGAGCCATAATCTTATTGAAGTCAGGTGACACCTGTATAAAGTTTACATTATCATGTAGTACGTACTAAGGTTACATGGAACAGTGTCACGGATTTGGTCAGCAATGCTGAGGAGGGGTTCAGCTCCTGCCTATGAAAAGGCTAATGCAATGCCAACCGTTTATTCCGACACTAGACACAAGGCCATACAAGGCCAATGATTACAATATCCAGATCAACAGTCCAACAGCAACAGCCGTACACGACAGTCCATTCAAGGAATCCAACCAACCCCTAAGAACACGAAACATGGCAATTTATAACCCAAAATCAGAACCTTCACCTCAATTCACAAAATTGCATAAAATGTAACATTTCTAACATCCGAATATTACCCGAAAACCTAGATAAGTCACCCCTGAATTTCACCACAGAAACTATAGCAGAATTTATAATCCGATCATAACAATCATCGTCAACCCTATCCCAATGCTGACACTAAAATTCACAAATCTAAACCAATTCGCCATTTCTACTCAAATGCTACACCAAAGTGGACACCTGACCCTAAATGACCATCCAAGTTTTAGTAGGGCACATGCGTCACTGACCAGTCGCATGAACAGCGCCTTTGGGCATTCGCATTCTTGCGAATTATTCAACCAGGCACTACAGTATACCCTGGGGGCATCAAAATGAATTCACGTTACTAAAAATCGCTACACAGTAATGCAAGAATCGCCACTCTATAGCACTAAAATTGATAATATAGTGGCGTGAGTAAAAATATCGAATCCAATCTGGTCGCTTAGCTGTATCCTTTGAAGATAACCGACATGTTTTCGAAAAGCGGATCACCGTATTCCTCAAAGCAGATTGCCAATTATTCGGATATCATGATAATTCTCATGAGGCTTGACAACGTGGCTGCAATGGCTCCATTCCATTCGAAATAGCATAATGGCTTGCATTGATAAGATCCGGATAAAGATAATCGAGAAGACCATCAATTGATGTGTGTAATATCAGGCGACCGAATATAGCAGATCAGAAGACATCGCTTTTCGGTGTGGAAATTGATAGTGTAGAGCAATATCAGATATATGATGGTGTTGAGGCTGATCATGAATGGGAAATTTATACGAGCCAAGTCACAGGAGCTGTGTCCAATACATAATCAATAAGGTAATTTTGGAAAATATTATCAGCAGTAGCGGTCGGGGGAATAAACTTTGTTTATGGATTGCCTGGATTACGTCCATAACAATTGCTGTCGTTGTTGCAGCATGTACAGTACATAATATTATGGTATGAAGTTCCATTATCCATTGGTATTGGAAAAAATAATATTGTACAAATCAAACCTAATAAGGAGTTGCCTCCTATTATTGACGTTTTGCCCATTTGCAAGCTATGTTCTTTTTCTTGAAATACACTGAGGTGTTGACACTGGTCCAAAACCGCGATCACACGATGGGCAGGAATTGAAATTTTTAATATTGACAATTGGTTTTTTATGCACAACTGTTTTGGCGGGCTGATCAATCAATGGCGAATCGTTACATACACACAATAGCATGACCGAGTTGTTTCATCTTTTTTATTTTTGAAAGCCAGTCTTCCTTCTTGATGATGTCAAATTTCTATCAGTTTGAGAACACAAGGGCACCGTTGCACTGGTATGCCAACCGGATAAGAGTTGCATAGAATTCTGAATATCAATCGCTGTTTACAACCATATTTAATGAGATTATGACGTTCTCCTTATATGGTCGGTTCATCAATATGCTGATGATAACTACATATCTCATATCGACATGGGATTTCTGCCAAAGCATATTCTGGGATATCTCTTGTCTATGCTGTTGCTGAGTTGATAAATAATTGCGTGCATCCTTCTATGCTCGTCGCCATTTTTGTCGCAATATTCTCAAGATCAGTCAATGCAATGTTTTCGTCAGAATACAGTATGATCAGCACAGATTGTAACAGTTTTTGGAGTATCAGCAGAAAAACGAAATTCAAATGGGTCGCACGGATGTGTCCAAAAGTTGTTGCCTGATTCACAATACCGTCCTTCTTTGTGATGCATCGAGTTTCCATCTGGCTTGTAGCTGCGCTGCTGCTTAGTCTTTTCGGCTCTGTGATTAGTATGTATGACCACATTGAGGTAGAAATTACGACAGTACTTGAGAACGAGGTCTATCAATGACTATCTTTTCTTTTCTACCGTATGGCACTGATTTTGACATGGCCCTATCATATTGTAAATTGCTGACATTGGGTCCAAATTGTGAGATTGTGTGCTACTGAAACTGTCACTCGCCAGATCACAAGTCTCCGGGATGCTCAGGATGTGCACAACCTTCGCCCCATCCAACTGACGATACCAGCCAGTTTGAATGATTGGTGAGCTCAGAATCAACATGGATTGCTGAGAGGCCATGTCTCTGGGCAAATGGCGTAGTCGGAACCAAAATCGAACTTCAGACTAAGGTAATCCACGAATGGAGTGGCGTTGTTGGTTCTCATAACACTGATTACGCAGGTCTCATTCTCTGTGAGGAAGGAGTAAATTACTTGATATACGCTATAAATCGATATAGCAATCAGAAATGTAACGATCAATGCCGAGCCGATGGATGATTTTCTTAAGCCCAATTTAGAAAGGAAGTTAGGCATTACGAATATTCAGTTTGAAAATTACGTACTGAAGTTTTAACACAATGAAGTGAGGTGTTTTACTAGCGTAGCCAAAATCTAGTTTTTCCATTTTCTTCTGATTGGTAGACTCTGCCAACCAACATTGCTAAACTTGTTCAGGTTACTTGACTCTAATTCGCTAGGTCTGCCACTGCAGAAGATATTATCGAAAATAGTGCAAGTCTGAACTGCTTTTCCTTTATACTGCCATCACAACCTCGATTTGATATGCAAAATAATACATTTGACACCAGCATTTTGATAGAAGTTTAAACTGGCAAGATTTGCATCAAAAGCAAGGCGCATTTGAATTTACTTGATAAATCAGTTGGAGAAAAAAGATAGTTTGGACGTAATTCATTGCAAGCATTCTAGGGCACATAAGTCTTTTGTTTTAAATCAATGATTGATGAACTTATGCCATTATTGATTTATTATACCATAAAATGCACAGCAGCTGTCTTAGTATCTGAAAATTTATGAACATGCTGCTATTGGTATTTGAATACCGACGATTGCGGTGTCTCAAAGTCCATGATCAATAACAGCAATTTGTTTTCATGTTGGTGATTTTAGGTGGATTTTGTGCTGCAAATGCTTTGGCATCGGCTGTTTTAATATTGGCGATTGCATCATTTTCTGATGATTGATCCGGAAACAGTAACCTGGCTGATGGATAAGATTCGTATCATCATGCACCATTCCCAGTTGACGAAAAATTTATCCCCCATAAATGATATTGATGAAAATTACTTCAAAAAAAACCATAAATCGAAGCGTGTGCTAGAATATCTGTCAACTAAAATCAGTATACGTACATATAATTGGCATTAAAGTATTAAAAATAAACTTTCTCATATGATATCTACCATTTTCACATACCAGCATAGCATTACTCGATTCCAATTGTACTAACAAAGGTTTGATTTTTCATCACTGCAGTTTTACAAATCATCTCTAATTCACGGATTCTTTCTTCATACTTCTCATTATTTTCCAACAAGTTTTCAATTATTCTTTGCTGCATTTCGTCCTTGCTGTGTAAGCTTTTAACTTCCATTTGCAGGTCTTCTAATTTCACTTGCGAATTTGGCACTGTTTCTTCATGTTCGTTACTTTGTGCTTTTTCAATTCCAGATTGCGCACGCTGTAATTGCGCAATACTGAACCACGAAAGAATCAAATTTCGCGCTTGATTGTTGGGAGGATTTTCACTATTTTCTGTGTTCTGTTTATCTTGTTGATACAGTGTATAGAGGAAAGTTACGAATTGCCAACATCCCAAAATGCTGAATCCAAGAAAAACGCCCAAATTCCCTCCCAACACACCGAATAATTCCAACAATGTGGTTTGCGGTTTGCTACGAAATTCCACGTACGTTCGATCACGGTAGGCCATGGTGAATGTTACCCAATATTTCAGTTGTTCTTGATGAGTACCGTTCGTGAATTTATAGTTGTTATTTTTCACAACGCACTGCACTGATTTGGATTTGGCCTCTTGTGTGCTGGGTTTGAAGCATTGTTTGTATCGTGTTGATGTGCAAAATGGTAACTGTTCTTTTCGATTCTTGTACAGGGTGTCCCAAAAGTAACTTCCCCTACTCTGACATAATTTTCTCAGCAACCAATTAAGCTAACGAGCTGAAAT
>JAQIWJ010000397.1:0-22189 GCA_034695185.1 Discolaimus major
TTTGTTGTGATTATGACCCCGATCTGCCGACATGCATCTTCCAACTTTGGGCGAACCTTAACGGCAGGCGCTCTTAAATGGCAAACTTCTAGAAGTTTGGCCATGTACAACAGTCGACGATTTTGAAATTCTACCAATGCATGAATCACATTGCACACAATGGATACCAATCAACGCTACAGTACGAAGCGTTGTGATCAAAGGATATTTAGACCCTCAAACAAATATCATTTTCAAGAATTCGGCCCCTTCCGACTGCAAGTTTATGGAGGAGGTACAATTACATGATCAATTGGATAATCCGATCGTTTATCATGCGAATGAGGGTACCATTGAAAGCATGAAATGTTCCACTTTGGAACATCCAATGTGTAATGACAATTTGTCATTATTTGCGCGATTCAAGGAAGTTATCCATAAACCAATTACAGTTTATTCCATTAAGGAACTTAGGGCTCAAATAAGCCTCAATGATAAATATGAATCGATTGACAACATGCATCGAATTCTGGAAAAGTTATCAGATAATATCTGGTTCAAAACCGGATAATGCCAAGGCTACGAATATTATGGATAATATGAACAGATATACACCATGGGGTTTTATTAGTTCGTGGCTGGCCTATGCAAAGGATTTATGGGTCATCGCCTGCTGTTGCTATATCACAGCTTCGATTACATGGCGTTGGGTCATTTCACGGATTGCCGCCAATATCGGAGCCTCCAGTTCAAATACAGGCTCCCATTCCAATTCAAATGGAAGCTCCGACGGCAGTCCATGTACCTGTTGGAGTTCACGGTCCAGTTGATCGTATTTTTATTGGTGAAGTTGGCCAAGAAGCCACGTGATTATTTTGCATGCATATTATCATATGTTGATGCTATAATCGTATACTAATCATACAGAATTTCCGGATAGTGATATCTTTTGGTCGCCGGAGTGTCTCGTATGTTATGCGAGAGTTTATGATTATGATTCACATCAGCTAACATTTTCTTACTTTCTTACGTTTTAACTTCAGTGTTGAATAAAGCAGTATTAACGGAAGGTCGAACAGGGCTAAAGTTTTCCCTTCGCGTTACGAACAGACAAGGTGAATGAAGCAACCGGACGCGAGAAAGACAACTGACAGAATGAGGCCAAGACGAATTTGGGGGAGGGCGAAGTTTGCACAGGAAGATGCAGAGAATTATCTTGGGTCTAATCGATCAATAATCACCCAAAAATTGCTGTTAGCACATGATTTATGATCAGTGACTTTTAACACCAAATGAAGCTTATACAGTATGTGCACATGATGGCCTGCATAATCGAATCGATTGGTGAGGTCAAAATTAATCGATCAGTCCTTGTGAAAAATCGATAATGTGTGATCAAAACATCAATATTTCTGTATTCATCCTGATCCTTATTCCCAAGGCACAAGAAATATGGCAGCATTCACTGCAATGGCATAGAAATGCATCAAATTACATAAAAACCTTCTTCAATATTTGACTGATCGTTTTTTACAAACAATGATCATTGCTGTACCAGCCGCCAATGCGGCTGCAATTGCGACTGCGAATATGAATCCGAACGTGATTGTGTTCAAACATATTTCCGTTCTCCTGTTCGCATTGGCAATAGCATCGGCCGATTGGAAACTGACGATGGACGATGAGAAACCGTTTTTGAATCTCGCAGCTTGCGTTTGATAACTGGCCAAATTCTCGTCGATTTCCAACGCGGTGATCGGTTGGGCGTCCACGTCCCAAACGCCCAATTCATGAATTTGAGCTTCCCTACGTGCATCGTCGTCTCGACGTTGCCTTCTTCGACCCGCTCTCTCCCTGTTCACTGCGGTGGACGTGAATGGGATTGTTGAATTGATCAATGTACTAATATTATTATGCGATCCGTTCGATTTCTCGCTAATCAATAATCCAGGGCTAGCCGCGAATAAGGCGGATGCAGCTGCTCTCCTAGCATATGCTCCAGGCAGATAAGCGGACGGAGCGGAGGATACTGATCCGGATACGGCCGATCCTGGAGTTTGACCGTAGGCCGGCGGAGGACGAGGCGGCGGTTCAGCAGCTCTGGTGGTTCCAGCCACCGCAATTCCACTACCAGCCCCGCCATTGGCTGCGCATTGCGGACGCGGGCAATTGACGCCTGGTTCTTTGACGCTAATTGTGATTTGACATTGAAAATATAAGGCCGGTTGATCGGCGAATTTGAACACATGCGCCTCTTGGCCTATAAAAATTTGTACACGTACTACAACAACCATTACACGAGTTTTCTCAACACGAAAATTGCGTGGATTTTGTTCAAAAGTGGTCACTCAATGAGAAGAATGCTTGAAAAGTCGTTTATGGAATTTAGAAACGTGGCGGTTTCTAAAAGAGACATACTCGACCCAGTGACCGGTATTTGCTATGAAGAACCCAGCCCCCACCCCCACCCAATCAAAATGATTAGACTTTCATGGGGAGGGAAAAAAATATTTGACATTCCGAAATTTGATAACGATGACACTGTTCAGTTCGAACGTGTTTAGGTCAAATACACGGGCCAGATGGTTGCACGAAGATTGGATCAATCATCCGAAATTGCCAAATTTTCAAAATCGCAATCAGATGAGATTGCAGTGGCAATTTGACACAGGAAAATGTACTGTCAAAATTTTAAGGGATAATTTCATAAACTGGCACTGTTGTAGCAAAGAAATTTGGTTACTGTAATTCAACGCAATAGCCAGAATGCAATTTTTCTGCAAGGCCCGAAATGGCCTTGCACTTCGAGGTTTAACAACTGCCATGCCACAAACGACACTGCAATTGCCAAATGAAGCTACAGTACGCCCATGTCTCATTTCTCACCTGCAGTCAAATCATTGGTATATTCCAAATTTTGCAACAAGAATCGATCGATAGCACATCCGTTATCATCCAATAGTTGAGCTTCATTTCCAGCCCCATTTTGAACTTGGCAATTTTTCACCACCATACAGAACATGTCCAATTGTTCAGTTGTGCACGTCCATTTCTAAAATATATGGACTAGCTAATGGACAGGCATAAAAGCAGAATTGCGTCATTTACATGATAAACTTGTTCTCCGATCAGAGCAAATTTGACTGGAGGTCCGTCAGGACCACCTTCAATCACTTCGTATCGACAAACCGGCATTGCCGCTTGCGATGTCAACGCAGCAGTGGTCAATTCGGAGACTTCCAATTCTTGACTGACCGTTTTATCAGCTTCCATGTAAAAGCATTGAGTGGCGTATGCACGGTCCACTTTGGTTAGGAACTGAGAAGAATGGGCATTATTTTGAATGCATTGCGAAATTCCTGGGTCAGGAAAATGCGATTATTCTGCATGATATTCAGATGATATAAACTGACGATATGCCTTTTCAAGCCATGTATTGAAAGCAGTTTTGAAAATTTCTACTGGAAGCACAATGGGTCATGCCCATCATCAATTTTTCATAAATTGCTAGAAACGAGATTGTGAAAAGATCATTGCCTTGTGAACCTATCCGCACGAATTTTAAAATGCTGAAGTCGCTGGTTTTTCAGCAACCAGCGTTCTCGGCTTACTGTAACCGCTACAGGGTATTTGCAAAGATGCCATGAAAACTTTAGGATTGTATGGTCATGCCATTGATTTTGAAGAGTTTTGCGTTTGCTTTCAGCAATGCAAACTTTGAGTTATGCACACGAGCAGCGTTTATTTTTCAGCAAAGCTGCAAAATGCTTTGAAACATAAGCTCGCATAATTGCGTGTAATTTTTGCATAAAATTCACAAACCAACCAACCTGCGGATGAAAAGTGATGACCACAGTCATGCGTACGTAAACACCCCTCGGATTCAAAGATCTCGTTCTTTGCACACCGCATTTCAAAAACGGTACGTTGATTGTGGCTGATCGTTGACCAGCGGCCGAATCGCTTCTACACCCACTCTCTGTGTATCTACCTTTTATATACACGTGTCCTGCAAATGGAAATTTGCCAGCTGATACCATTGGTCAAGAGCAAGCTTTCAAATATACCCTCGAACGGATTCCGCGTTTTGAAATCCACTTGAATTGAATCCGGATGACACACGACGCTCGGTTCAGCTTCGACACCGTTATCAATTGGGATAGCCAACGTTTTTCTGACTACAGTATCCAATGATAAGGCCAAGACTAGACGGATCGGCCAATACAGCATGGTGGGATACAGTGAAATTTCAAACAACCACCAAAACGAGTGACCGAGGATATTTTGTGAGAACTAAAATACGGCATACCTGGGCGTGTGGATTTATATTGGAAGGTGGGTCATTCGCACGTTGGGATGGACCGTTGAACGGGCTGGCTATTGTCGTCTCACTATTTTCCTTATCGAGAACATGCATTGGAGGGGAGAGGCAGGTGCTACCGTGTGTTCATTATTGGCCACATTCCTTGGCCCTTGGAAAACTATTGTCCACCAACACCAACCAACCCACTCGTCATCTTTCTACGAAACGAAAGTGACATAATACAGCAAAAACTTCCAGTTGCATTCTTTGGAAAAGATTACGACACGTGATTGCTGTTCTATCCGAAAAAAGTACAGTATACGCGCGCATAATACACTAATACGAAATCAGCACCCCAAGACCGAACCAAAGTCCCTCTTTAGGGGACCCGAATTTTTCTAAGTACTCGGTCATTCAACGTTGAGATTCATCTGTTTTTCCCCTCTATCCACTGGGCATTTACCTATGTATAACTTCAGTATAGACCCTGGACTAAATAATGCACTTCGATTGTAGTTTGCAAAATGCTATAGAAAATGTGACGCATAATTTTGTAAAAAATTTTGACACCGTTATGAAAAAAAAATCATCTTACAGCTCTGATCTCGTTGAACAAGAGTCAAGTGGTTCCAGTTCAAAAAACTATGCATAAAAGGTCTTGAACTGAATATTTTTCCAATGCATTATAAGATCATAGAGGTCAAGGGGGAGGTCCCCACACCAAACATAACATACTATATGGAACGATTAGAAAAATGTTACACACAGCAATCAGATTGACTTTTATGAATTGACACCAAGGTCAACGTGCAATTTGTCCGGATTCCAGATACTTGATTAGGACTTGAATAAGGAGGATTTTGCAAATGATGCCAAAGTTGATTTCCAAGAATTCCTTGTATTATTTGTGCAAATGCATTTTTGGAACAAGGCTTTGTCTGTCGTGCATACTTCGAAATTTCATCACATTTATCGATTTTTGACAGAGGCCTGTGACTGGCCGATTTTGACTTCATCAATCGATATTATACAGGAAATTACGTCTACATGCCTTATTTTCTGGAAAATTGAAACAGAAAATGTAGGCCGAATGTTTGGCAGCAAACGAAAACATGGAAAATATACCAGCCAGACAGCAATTCAGCATGAGCTCCGCCTATTCTCATCACATGACCAGGCGGGAACGGATCCGGCCAATCAGATATGGCCATTAGCAGAAGGCATGATTTTCAGGTTAGATGTTTTCTGGAATCGATTTATCGAATTTCTCGAAAAGGATCGCGATCTGAGGGCTGAAACTTCCCACGACTATTACCCCTCGGGTCCACTACCTTCTCACAAAATATCATCAAAATCGGGACCGCTTAAAATTTAAATTTTTCCATTGGCGGGAACAAGTTTTTGCAATTCAAAATCGATTTTCAGCAATTATTTCTTGATCGATATTGATCTGGGGTCCAAACTTGGCAGGCGTCTAGACCTCCCGGTCTCCGATGTACCTGCAAAAAATCTTCGATAATGATCAACTGGATCGCCCAAAATCCGCAAAAATCAATTTTAAAACACAATACTGGTTTTAACATTTTATCGATTTTCTCCACGACGTTATCGATTTGATCGATGAAATTTTGCATATATGTGAGGGTTCAGGTCTCCAACGTTTGGGTAAAAAATCATCGAAATCGTGCAAGTACAAGGCGAGAAATCGCAAATTTTCGATTTTCGACACTCCGCCCACTTTTAGAAAAATGTTGGATTTGATGCGAAAAAGTGGAATTTTTCATGGAAAACGACGAGGAATAAATCAGCGTCAAAAGGAACGTCCTGCGAAATGTTGCGATTATGTTCTGTCAAAATTACAAAACCGAAATTCTACAGTATACCTGCATAAACATGTTCGCAAAAAAACCAGTATTAGCAACAAATGTAAAAGAGGTGCTGTGTAATTATTGATCAGATTATAATCCGGACTTGACTTTACAAAAATCCTGGATCCGCCCTTGCAAGGCATGAATTTTGAATGGTACATAGTGTATTAGGCAAGATGAGTAAAAATGACCGATTCAACAGATAATGATATCACCTAGGGTAAGGCTATGCAATGTTTTGATTGCCATTTTTATTGATTTCAAACATGCACAGGTGTTTTTCTTTATCTTGTGATCGAACTTGGAATTCCCCATGCTGTACTTTACAACATGGGCGGATAGGCAGCATATGTGGCACCAAGCCATGCAAATGCATTGCAAGAAGAGTCGGTGTGCAAGGATACTGTATCAAATATTAGTGATATCACCTATGAATCAATGAAATTTCAGCACTCTTCAGTGCACATTGCTCTGCAATTTTGATGGTTCATATCCAACATGAATAAAAAATCAATCCCAATGCAAAAAGCTGCTATGGATTTTTAGTTGAAAAAAGGCCAAGATCACATCGAATTCATACTGACATGATGAACATGGACAAGTTCCGTGAAAAATATGCAATTAGACATTCGTTTCTTGCCTAGTGTTGAGAGGGGAAAAGGGCATAGCAAATGCTCAACTAATTACGCTCTTGTCCGATGCCCAGCTTTTTTCTCCCATCAGCAAAGCATCGAAAGAAGATGGTGCATTTATATTATCGACGACTCAATTCCCCTGGAAAGAAGTAGCCACACAGAAAGGGTGCCTGGAAAAGTAGCATTCGGTTATGCTTGTGCCCTGGGCAGTAGGAAAAACGTGCATTAGATCTTTTCGAAACGGGGGAGTATCAAAAACGAACTAACGGTCCGAGGGGGGGGGGGGGAGAGGCCAGAAAAAGCTCCCATCTATGCTTGATCCTATTCGGTGCAATCTAAAGGAGCTTAATAGACGAATGGTGCCTGTAGCTCACTCGAATGCCGATGCAACGTCCATGAAGGAGCCATTGATTGCGAAACAGCATATATCCTTACCCACAGCTTTCCTTCGTTTCTTCTTCTCCCTGGTGGCCCATGCTCCCCCACCTCCCTTTGCTGCTTTCTCGGAATATGGACATTGGAATGAAAGCTTGAGTAAAGGCAAGCTATGCTTAAATAAACGTCATAGCCAAAGGCGTCTTAACGTTGGCACAGGGGCATCAATTTACATGAACGCACAGAGCCCTGTCAAAGTCGTCAAACTTTTTCTGCACACTCTTAGCTAACCGTTTTTAAGAAGCCCATAATCTTTAGCTAAGCGAAAAGGTAAGCCGATTTCTCAAGCTCGAATATCAAAGAGTGTATCAATCTTTTTTCCATAATGTTTATTCGATTAGCTTAATGAAAAGCTCTAGCTATATCGGTTTCCATAATCGTCTGTAGACATTTTCTGCGAAATACTCAAGAATCTTTGTTTTTTCTCCTTTGCAGTGCACAAGAGCCATGTACGGAGTATGGGAGGTTTGAAATTCGATTTTCCCTTCTGGATGACCGCTCGAGTGAAACAATGACAACCAGAGCAGCCACGTGTAAGAGAATGCTTTTTACAAATATGAGTCTTGCAAGGAAAAACCTTTGGTAATCCCGCAAGAGATCTTCGGACTACCTGCTGTTTGCATGGATGAGAATAAGTCACACGAGTATGGATATTAGGAGTCAAAAATGAAATGAATATTCCAAATTAGTTAGATTGCAGAATATTTCGAAAATTATCACGATAAAATACCAACATAAAAACGGTTCTGGCATGTCCAACGTGAAATGCGTGATGCCAAATTGCCATGCAACCAATATTGCTGAAATACAGCATCAATTTTCAACTGTACAAGGCATTTTTTGCTGATCACTTTGGTCTCAGATAGGCAATGTGAACCGAAAATGCGTGATTTCATTGCATGATGAAACCGAGCCAAGCTTTGTCAATAAGCTTATTTTTGAAAAATGTATAGCTGAAAAGATTGCGATTTTTTTATATGCTCCCAAGAGTGATTGATGCTTCCAAATAAGGCCGTTTTTTGTATGAAAATCATAGTCTAGTAATGTCAGGCGATCTGTTCTTTCAATGTTTGGATAATGTCCAGCAGGCAATCACCTTGATCGACTTTCGTTAGCTTGAGAAATGTGCTAATTGGGACATCACTATTGGAATCAGCATAGCTGATTATCCTAGAAATCGTACCACTGCAATTATTGTATCTGACCAAGGTTTTTTATAATCAACCAAATTTCACAATATGGCCTGCTAGCATTTTATCAAAAATGTTTCAAATTTTCTACCAGCTCTGCATTTTCTGAGTCATTCATCCCATAGCAAATGCTGGCGTACCTGAGCTGCGTTCGATTTCTGCCAGGGGTAATTCGGTTTTAGTATTGTCATCTTGAACTGTACAATCATATTTCGAGTATTTTATTGGTCAATGTATATATACTTGCAGAGAATAATCGCGATTTTAGCATTATCCTATCTAATGACACTGGTAATCATGTGCATAATCCAGTTCGATGTTTTAAATCGGTATACTGCATTAGTTACTCTGCAATGAAATTCGGAGAGGCTTCTTCATTATTTTATGGTGGTAATGGCAGTGCCATTTTGTAGCATTATTGCTGCCTTTGAAAGAGCCATGGCAATTATCACCAATGGATATCTTATCACTAAATCATTCGGGTTAGCTGTCCAAAAAAAGCAGAAATCATTTTCAACATGGTTGAGCCATGTTTTTATTTCGTGCATTCTCAAACGAAGCCTATGTTTTCATCGGGGCGTCTAGCTTGTACTAATGAATTCATTTTCATGGTCTCTAACTTCATCATTGTTCGTGGAATCCCATTGGGATCCATTCGTGATCCCCCTTTTCGCATACTCCAAATCCTCGTGTTGAGAAAGGTCATAAAAAAAGGAGAAAACTTCATTACTGACCCATTGATAAGGTGGATTGCATTGGGGACGTGGTAGATGCTTTTTATAGTTTTTCCACCCATTCCTTGATTACTAGCCGCCCACGGTGGAAATGAGTATAAATATAAGCATTTCGGAAGTGGGTCCTGCCTTGGAGGATGATGAAAGAGGATTTGGGTCGAGTGAAGGGGCTGCTGCAATGGATGCCCATGATGGCAACAGTGTCATAGCAACCGTTCGGTCAGGAGACCGAATATGGACACGAATTGCTTGGCCCGTGGATCATGTATCGTTTTCCAGCAAAGCAAGCAGGGCTAAAGCTAATGCGAAAAACGAATATACGCTTGAGTGATGAGGAGAAGCCGACTCGTATTTCACTCTCCGCCTTGCAGCATTGGACACGACACCGGCAGCAATACCGGAAAAACGACTCAACACTTTCCCATCTACCCGACCCCTGGCTGGACCGAGAACGGGGGCGGTTGCTTGGCGTGGTGCGGTTTGAATCGAATGACCAACTGTGGCTGAGAAGTTCATTGCTTTAACGCATTTTCTTATTAACAACCGGGCACTCTCCTCATCTGCGGGGACTAAAAGCGAGCGGACGGTTTCTTTTTTTAAACGAAAGCTCGTCCATCAAAAGCAATGCCTCCGAGCGGTGATGTTATAATTGCTGGAGACTTTTCCTCGGTCATCGGATAGCCCACAGGCTCCCAAACGACCGCCGCCACTGGTCCGGAGGCCTTTTTCCGGTTTCCCAGTTCATATATAGTTCGTACGCGTTTAAATGCAATAAAAACAGCCACTGGGTTTGGCGAGGACGTTTTTGGATAGCCGCATTGGCAATGACTAGTGACTAAACGCAATTCGATTCCGACCGACTTTTTGGCCCACTAGCATTTTCGAAACTCGCCGAAATGATTCTTTCGCTTCAGTGAATTCTTTTCCACGTTCATTTGCAATGTTCCTGAGAGGACGGAAATGGTCGGACACGGTCTGGAACTTAGCTGGTCAATACTCTTCTTATATGTCCACGTTGACATAATTGCTAAAGAATACTGTCTCGTGTCAATCAGACTGGCGCCAGGGATATTTTAACATCCGAGTACAATACTCATTGTGCTGAAATTTATTATTGGCATTACTGTAATCGATGGCATTCCTGCTAAAGCATTATACTTGTAAGCTTTTATCGGAGCCCAGGTAGGACCTGGCCGAGCATATGGTCAAATTTTCTACCAAACGTGCACTTTTATGCACTGTCCATATTGATGTCTTTATCATTTTATCCAAATCCATAAACATGTGCAAGGTGATTGCGTGCAATGGCCTAGGTATTACTGAGAAATTGATAGATTCTCGTTTTTTTTATGACCATGACCATGCTAATGGAAACAGGTGCATTTGCTCACGTGATTGCACGCGTGTCTAAAATGGACAGGTGATTTTGTGAGGAAGGTTTCAAATTTAACTTATTGGACATGACCAATTTTAACGACACGACTTTTTCCTTGGCTTCGAGCCATGAAATTCTTCCTCGAAGTATCCACCCACACGCATTTATTGCAATTAAGCATTCTCATAAGCAAAGGGAATAATTCATATAATTGCCAGTAGCAATTTTAATAAAGAGTGATTCTCAATAGGGCAGTTTTTATCAGAAATGTACTTCTCAATGAGAACGTGGAAGCAAGTGCAAAGGCAGTCGACAGTTGACGCCTAGGAGTCAATTGCTTTTTCTCTTTCGCAATAGCAATGGTCTGCCCCTGGAGGAAGAGTCTCGGCTTCATCCAGGGAACCCCGCCTGAAGCTAGACTAGGCAGAAGTTGGAATGTTCATAAAAAGCTAACGCTCTGCTGCCTTTCTGCCGATGCAAAAGTTTTCAAAGTCAATGCATAGCGATAAAAGACAGAGATCGTTATTGAACCGAGGGCAAAATAACCGAGGCACCATAGTGACGACGCTTTCATGACCCCCAGTGCCTCTAGTCGAAGGATCTCGTGTCCAAGGGGGTCTCAAGGATTAACGACCAAACACAAGTCCCCTTACATGTATATTCTATAATACGAGACAAAATGAAAGACCCTCGAACCTTGTGTTTAGTTTCGGCCAAAATTCGTAATTTAACCGATTTCTATCAACGAATTTTGAGCAATCAACAACCGCCCAGCGGTTTGGATATTGTGAATACGTTGAGATATTTTCAACAAACTTTACTCGGGTATTCATATTGCATATATCACGAGTGACCAGCACCCATTCAATTGTGACCCATTTTTAGCTTATTGAAAGATGTCCAAGGCGCACCAGTGGACACGTTCGTTTGCTTGAAAACCGGCGAACAACACAGGACCACTTTATTCCCCAATTTGAATTATTCCGGATTATATTACGCATTGAATAATATCATAGACGTGTATCCGCAAGTGACCAGCGGTCAAATCGGTAATCAAATGGTCAGGGCTTCCTGGCGCATTGGATCAAAGCCATTTTCTTTCAGCATTGGGAACCGCAATTCTGAGCACGTTGCAATGCTTGTATTTCTTTCTCGAACGCGAATTAATCGATCAATTACCATACAATGTTGCGTGTTTATTATCAACGTTCCCATCGGAATTGCACGGAGAAATTTTACAATTACTTTGCAACGTATTATTGCCATTCACGTTATTGCGTATGTAACTACAGTACGGTTAGCATAGCCTAGCTGAATTGGGTGTTTTCCAGAAGAAGACAATACAACATATTCTACCTTATCCACATCCAGCGTAATTCTGTTGGTATTTCAATCAACTACGGACCCTCGTAAGAATTGCTCCAATGTCTCATCGCGAGGGATATAATTAAATTCTCATTTCTAGGCCATCATACGTGGCTTCTGGAAACGTTGATGTCACTAAAACCTGACGTATACAAAGTATGAAAGAAATGCATGATTATGCAGGAAAATGATGGATCATGTCATATTCAGGATGTTCTATCTGTCATCGCGTATGGAACGAGTGAATGTCGTATACCGGCTGCAAATTTACTATTTCACTATTGGCCATTTTTGAATCCCGGTGTTTTGGATCGACGAACTGTACAATATAAAACGCATGGTAAATTTTCGGTCCTACTGTAGAAGCGTTGCGGTTCATCGGTTTCTTGATGCTTGCTAAATTTCGAGCCGGATCCTGACATGATAAAATTTTTAGCCTTTTATTACTTCAAAGGTGAGAGTAGGGTGGATCACTGATTTCACGATCACAGGCACATCACAAAAATCGATAATTCACCGGATTATGCAGTATATATAGCTACAAGCGTTCATAAAAAGATCACTAAGTTTTTGCATATGCTAATGCACAAAAAGCCACTCCCAAATTACTTACACTAACATTTTGCATTGCCAAAATCACGGACGCCTTGATTTATGACAATTTGATCACCCGTGCCAAGATTGCTAATCAATTGGCACCTGATATTTGCAGTTTTGCCAATGCACACCAACATAAGACTCCATTCACAGCATTCTGACCCATGCCATTTTTCAGCATGGCAACCGACTCGATGCCAAAATAAGAATTGCACAGGCGGTGATAATAATTTGAGTGTCAAAGTGAGAAAATATGCCTAAAATCCATGCGAATATTCAATGATGGATTTTCCAGAAATGCTACAATCCAGTGGTTTGCGCCGAATTGGCCGACAGTGCTCCACCAGTTTGCTTATGCGGACCATGTTCGAAGAATGTGGCTGAAGATAATAAGGGATCGATGCATTATTTTTGTCAACCATTGTCCACTGTGGTCAACGTGTGTCAAAATAAGGTAAACATGGAGGACATAGGTAAAGCAAAGGATCTGCCAGCCATTTGCAATTTGTAGGAATGCACATCCAGTAATCGCCTGGCCGTTTGTACATGCTTCTCCGAACCATGCGTCCGTATGAATGGATTCGTTCCGTTGAGATTGTGTCAAGAATGTCATCGAAATATTCACGCCAATGTCAAGCATATTTGTCACACCAGACTCCCATCGCCGTGGGAATGCGATAAAACTACGTTCAAAGATATGATCGTGGCTATTGTCAGGTCTGATCACCAGTGATCAGTCTCAGATCACTTTGATCAAATCATGCATTTCAGTTTATTAAAAGAAACTTCGTATATGTTGGAAGAAATGGAGACGGAAAAACGGCCCAAATGGCTTCAGCAATTGGAAGGCTCGAAATTGCAAGGCGTTGAAATGGTTGATGAACGAAGGATGTTATCCAGATATGGGATTTGGATGTTAGTTGGATTATGTACACCAAATGATGAAACACCAATTGTACGTTTCCAATCTAAAATTCACCGATTTTCGGTACTGAAAATGGCAAATTTCAGGAAGCGGTTGGTCACTTGATGGCCATGCTATTTCAATGGTTCGGTACAACTGCATTGCTTCCGAGCGGTGAGTGCAACAAGTACTCTTCCCTCAGCATACTGTAATTGTAAAATTCCAGATAATACTGGAGCCGCATTGGAGCAATTGAAAAATGATGTATGTTCACCCATAATCCTTATTTATAAGAAATTCATGGTCTTTGTGAATTGCAGTTCGTTTGCGAATGGTTGAAAAAAGTCATCCGCACTCATTACGACGTATTCATTTCGTGCTTGATGCCAAAACCGCCCGAATACGCTCGTGTCGGTGGGCAGTGGGATAAATTGTCCAAACGTATTGATCAGTTGAAAGAAGGATTGAGTCGGATACTGGCATTGATACCGTATGATTTGATATCTTTCGAGGTAACTCGATATTTATGACCCCAGTAGCCTGTCGATTTCGATCAGTCGAAAATTTTAGACATGGGATCGAATAATGCCTCATTGGCTAGAAGCTATATCCACAGAAATCCCCGAAGATAGCTTGGCCGAATTGAGAGTCTTACTTTGGTATGCGTAATCTCCCCTTATTTTCCTAATCAGACTAATATCGCGTGTTTATCAAATAGCAAAATATTCGAAATCGATATGTGCCCATTACCGTTTCCACCAGATCAGATTTATCATTTCATTGGCAGTCGATTGCAATCAGGGGATTATATACAGCAAGAGCAAGCGATTGATTGGATTCAAGTAATCTGATCACGCTTGATCATGAATTGATGATCAATGAAATTCTTTTTAGCTATTGACCGATATGGATATCCTGATCCCATTGGATACATTGATCTCGTTCATCACAGCAGCGTGTAAAAATTTGGGCGAATTTCATCGCGGCGCACCTGGGCATGCGGTACCAAAATCATTCAGGGCGGCTAAAGTATTCTTTTCGTATTTTTTGATCAGATTTAAAAATGATCTATATTTTAGCTGGATAGTATTGGCGATCATGAGGGTCTGTTTTTGGAAGACGAATGGAGGCCTATATCACCATTGAGTCCGGACGATTGTCCACCTCACCGTCAAGCGGTGTTCGGTCCAGAAGATGACACGAATGCTACGATTTTCGTGGTCATGTTGGATATCGTATTGAGACAAGTAAATTTACATGGTAACCAAAAAACAGGCATGATCAGTGGCTAATTTATAGCTGGAATTGGCTGATTATCCAGTCAATGAAGGCACATCGAGTGCACAAGCTCAACGGTTACTATTGTCATTGAATGATGCATTGAAAGCACCTTGGACAGGATCACATGTGTGCGATAATCCAGAATATGATGATTTCGTGGATTGTATTTATTGCCGAGATACCACCATTTTCTATGAGGTGAGAATTCCTTCATTGAGTACAGCACAGCAAGTGCAGCGGTTACAGTAACCCATGCCTTACATTTACCCAAAAACAACATTTCGCTGAAATCTCGGCGGTTAAAGTAGCTTAAAATTGGCTTTTTACAGCTTTTCATGGAAGTCATACAAAAAGTGTGCCCAAAAGAAAGCGTAAAAATCGTCATGCAAGTTGAGGAAGATTACGATTGGGAACAATCGGAACGGGAAAAAGAAGCCGCCAAGGAACAGGAGAAAGCCGAAGAGCTGGCCAAAGCTCAACAACGTGCGGCCAGTGAAGGGCCTCGAGAATCCACTTCTGGTGAATTGGCTGGTAATTCTCTGCACAAAAGCCTTTTCAATCAGCGCATAACCGTTGGCATTGCAGAAAAACGTCCAGGTACAGTCAGCCCACCTGGTGAAATGCACGTGGTCACTGCTATCCAAGAAGTGGAACCGGCTGAAGTGGAATTCGTCGGTGTCCTTCCAACCGAAGTGGTCAGTCGTACTGTAACCGCTATGTTTACATTGAATAATCCAGAAATAATTTCTAGCTTGAAACGGCCATGGCCCAAGCGACATCGTTGACCGAAGCTGACGTGGGTATTGTCACGTGTAAAGTGGTCACATCCACACTAATTGATGAACACGACGCGAGATTGGTGGGCGGTGCTGGTGCAACTCCACCAACCGAGCCGGAAGTCCAATTTTGGCATACGTCACAAGGAAAATTCCGATTCACATTGGAAGAATTACCAGCACAATTGCAAATGATCTATTCTTTGATGACTGTAAGAATATCCTAATCCAAAAACCAAAGTTCATAATGCATTTTTAGAACGTGGACAAATATCCGGACCCTGATGTCCAGTATTTTCTACTTCATTGCATGAAATACCTCTGCTTACACGCCGAAGCCTTGAACAATTCGATGCGTGAACATAGAGGGTTCTTGATTTGGGCCCAGGAAAATATTTTGATCACAAAGTGAGCGAAGAGCGCAATGCTAAGCCATTGCTAAGAACAAAAATTTGCAGACTTTGGAATCTTCTGCAGTCTCGGTACAGCCAAGTTGGCCAAATGTGCGTACCGTTGATTTTGCACGCGTTGACTTTACCAAGCGGCTCGGATGTTTTGTGGAAATTGGTGAATGATGATTTCACTAATACTGATTGGACGATTCGATTTGCTGCCGGTAAGCAGCCAAAATTTGGCTAGTTTTACTGCAGGAATCACATGCACATGCACATGCACATGAACAGCGGTTACAGTAATCCGCTTTGAGCGGAAAAGCCACTTGCATTGTGCGCCACCAGCGGTTACAGTAACCCAGGCAACACTTTTTTCAGTGGAAAAAGTCACAGTGTTGGCTCGATTCGTAGATCCAGCCCCGATTAGAGGAAACGGAATTTTACAAGCAGCATTGGCGAATGCATTCTCGTTTTTAATCGCCGCTGTTCATGATCCGAATGCAACCGTTGCGCAAAGAGCATTGATGTATATTGAAACTATAAAACCGACTTCATTAAAAGTAATCACCTCAATTTAAATCTCGACGTGGAAAATGAGCATGAATATTTTTAGTGTATTTGCTCCTGTTTGGAAGCCCAATTCGATACAGTCATCGTGGACAGACCACTTTTGATTCATCGATTATTCTTACTGAGCTCATTACTCCCTGATCAGCCGATTTTATCGTGGGATTTCTTTTTACAACGTTTCGACGCGTTATCCATTGAAGCACAGCTCCAATTGGAGAAATATGGAGAAATTGCTTATCCCACAGGTAATGCGTATAAAAATGCAGCCTACGAAGGCGTAACGAGAGAAAATTGCAGATTTACTCCATTCCGATCCAATGTCCGATATGTATCAGAGGAAAATCACCAGAGCTAGAAAAGCACTCGAGCATGCCGATACCGTTCGATCGATAACGAAACAATTGGATAAAGCATTGAATTATCAAAAGAATATGACTTTGAGCGGAAGCATGAAATTCGGAAAAGGTATGCTAATCGTAGGAGTAAGACCCTGACCCTAGCATACTGTAGGTCCAGTAGAATGTGGATTAGAATAGTACTCACATGTGAAAGTGTTGTAAATTATGTCAAAACGCCCCCTGTAGATAAGAGCCAAACATCCGGTTGGCTCAATCGTAGTTCATCAGTGAAAAGTGCAGCTGAATCGGCCAAATTGAAAGTGCGCAAAGTTGTGCTTATGGTGAGTGTTTTTTGAATCGCACGCAAATGTTCCAAATGGTAAAAGGCGATATCAATTTGGCAAATTTTTACTCAGGTTCGAGTCGTAAACGCGTGGAAAGATTTTCGTAAACGTCTTAGTACCAGTTTGAGTAGTCTTTCGTCTTTGGTCACAACCAGACCGGCTAGTCCGGCTCCTGGGACTGCTGGTTTCGGTACAGCAACCAGTAGCCATACGTTGGATCCGGGCGATATTTTTCAACGCATGTGTACGTTAGGGAAAAATTAGCATCCGAGCACATTCCACGCACCTTTGAACACCTGGAGAGAATGAAGCAATGCTTGAATATTTTCTGCACTGACGAAATGCAACGGTGGAACGAATCGGCACGGATGTAGGCGAATTTGCATTCACCCAGCACTCCACATATTTCACCCAAGATATTAGATCACTTTTTTTATCCCCCAATTTTGCTATGCTAATAATGATAATGAATCACTACACTTAGGCCTTGCCAATTTTTTAACACTCGAGCCTTTGTAATGCTACCAAACATAAAAGCACTCATACTTTTTTTCATAAAAGCCATGGAAATGCATTTTTAAGCCTTTTATGCACAATGAAACCACTTTTCACATTTTTTACGCCGAGGCTGGAAGGGCTGCATTGAAAGACGCATCTTATTTTTAGCCACCGAAAAGCAACCGGACGTTGAAAGTCATGGTGCGAAAAGTAGATTGAAAAGCGTTGCTTCATCTTCAGTCAGTACGTGCACCTGGGTTGATCATTTCAAAATGATCAATATATTCAATCGATTGCAGGTGCGATAGTGACCGATCCAACGTATACTTTGGGTAAATTGCGTGAATTCACTGATAAGGATAGCACGTTTTGTCAAATGTTGAACAAAGCCATCGATCAGGAGAATAGTGAACGTCATACGATGTATTTGATGATATGCTTATTCATGAAATTCTTGGGGAATCCGAAAACGGCTTTCATAAATCCGGATGAGAAAGCTGCTGCTAAGAAACAGGTCAGTTTGCTTCATGGGATTGGGCTGATTTCAATGTTGACTATTCTGCAATTTGAGCCCATGCTAGCAAGTGAAATGCGTTCAAAAGAACGCGTTCATATTTCCCGTGAATTTTGCATAATCGATAAATCGATGTCTGATGGTAAAATCCTTTTTCAGAGCATCGTGTTACGACATTTGAATTTATTACTCGGCTATAGTTCGGAACGTTGTTTCACAATTCCACCATTCCGATTGAGGTTTGAATAATCTCACCTGCCATATCCGTTCATAAAAATCGTCACCCTTGCAGGGCATCAGCTATTTTCAATGCATTCATCTCAAATCTACCGCAAGTTTTGGATGCAAATTTACTCATGGGAAATCAGATATTACCGATAGCAGTATCGCTTTTACAATATATCCCATCACCGCAACGGTACGCGAGCGATTATCAACCGCCCAATTATGGATTATGGTATTTGGAACCGCATACCAGACATTGCTGGTTGTGGTCGTTGTTATTGATTTTGTACAAGGTACAGTTAAAATACGCCTTGCTGAAGACCCCTTCGGGGTTTTCAAAACCAATATATTCCAGTATCGATTCGATCAACCACCGATCAATGAATCAGTATTGATTCTTATCCAATTAGTTCTGAATACATTGAACGGTCATGCGCATGAATGTCAAAAAGTGGAGACGGATTATCGAACTCCCATATTCAGATCCAGAGGTAAGTGATTTCAAAAATCCCACGGGATCCAAGCTGATATTCAGCGGCTGAGATTTACAAACGCGGTATTGTGCTGTTGATTATTTTGGAAGCAGTGCGTGTGGGTCATTTTGCTGGCTGCAGCTTGCGCGTGCCAAGAAGAATGGCATGTGCGTGTGTAAATTGATGGATTTGCCTTGCTGTGATCAGAAAAAAACCATATCTCATCTCCTTTGATGTGCATTCCATATATACGTATGTATGTACAGTTATATATTGCTGTTCATAATTAGTGAATAGCTGGCAAGATTCGGGAGATCGTACGTCGGTCGATTCGAGTCGAGTCAATAGTCGATTATGGCGCGTATTCAATACGGTACGATTATTGGTACGAGTCATGCGAAGTTGGCCCCGAGGTCATGAACCTCGTGATTCTCCATCGCAACAAACGCCAGCCGCTGTTGGACACGTGTTGACGCAGGGTATACTGTAATTTCATCTGAATGAATGACAATGCACCCACCAGAAACAAATGTGCATTTACGTTTGCCGGCGTGCAGTGACGGATAGCTTTCGTTATGTTCAGCCATCTTGATTTTGGTTCTTCTTTGCTCGCAATGGCTAGAAATGGAAATTAGTCACATTTATATTGGCATTGGAAAAAGCATGTGTTAGACGGCTACGACTGCTTGCTATGCAAATTTTTGCGTTATGCTTCTGTGATGAAAACCATCAAAAATTCATGGATCTAAGCAATCATCATGGTAATCTCTGAGATTTGCAATAACTAATCACTCAGCATTTGCTTTCGGTTCACACTTTCTCTATCAAAATTTTCATAATACATCATTGAGAAAATTCTTTTCACTGCCTGCTTTGCTATGCGTATGGAAAAAGATCACAATGAAATTAGCACTCTTTCTTGAATGCATATCCGAAATTTAGCCAAGCACAGATTTCTTATCACTGATTTACCAAAACACTTTTTTAATCAATGATGACCATATGATCAGCTGCGCATTTTTCTAGAATCCGCCGATAGCGGCAGTCCTGACGTGGAAGGAGAGGAAGTAGAAGAACACGAGATTGATGACGCCCAACATCATGTCCAAGTATCACATCATCCGGCATATCACGTGGCTACGAGTGCCCATGTGGAGACTGATAGACGTGGTGCTGGTCAATCGGCGGCTGAACGATATCATTACAGAAGGAAAGCAGCTACACCCAGGCGTCAACCAACATTCGACGAACGCGAAGAACAAGCGTTACTGGAAGAATCGGAATCACTACAAGAATTGCCCACATTCGAACGAGTCCAAGCAACTGTAGAAAACGATGGGCTCATTTATGAATCGGCTACTGAAACGACCACCGCATTGCCACCAGCGCAAAGAGTGGATTCACGGATTATGAACGAGATACAAGAATTCGATCGATCGTTTGGATTCAGAGATGGTAGGGAAGAGCTTGATTGCCTCGTTTTGACCATTACACTGGTCATCCAGATTTGGCATGTGTCAAAATTTTTCAGCTCGACGTCTATCATTATTGAGAACCACTCAATCCTCGCCAGGATTGATATCGCATTTTGAAGAAGCCGTTGCACAGCAAGCAACCGTAGTTGAACCGACTATGGTCGAAGAAGGATTCGGTTTAGCACAGGTCAGTCAAAAAGGTCACTTATTTGATTGCATACTCAAAGAATCCATATTTCAGGCTACTGTAGCCATTGAACAACCGATCATGAGTATTGATGAAGCTGAAGAAGATACAACGCTAGAATCAGTGTCAACTCCATCCTCATTCGGTCGTCCAGTAATGGTCAATGTATCGCAACCGAAAATCGTTCAACCCGCAGATCATTTACAACATTCGCCATCACCTCCCGCATCAATGGCGACCGCTCACCAAGTGATCGTACAACAACCGCAATTGATAATACACGAACCACCGACAGAAATGGTATCGAAAGCAATTAGACCAACGGTCATTTCGGTGGGCAGTGATGAAATTATATCATCCGATGAATCACCTTCACGTCGTGGCAGGCCGAAATTGACCAAAGCGCAAAGAATCGAGGACAATCAAGAACCCAGCATGACCTCAGCATCGGTCACAGTGGTCACTCCCGCGTTAACAGTAGCCGTCAGTGATGCACCGTCAGTGAATTTGGAACGACAAGCGATCGTGGTCACTGAACCGTTGGTGATTCAGCTGCAAGCCATCGACGAAGAGCCCACTTCGCCTGGCGAGGGTGGCGGAAATTTGAGTCCACGTCACTTGAGTCCAATACCACAAGATCGATCGGCATCTCGCGTTCAAAGAACAACATCCGCTCTTACTGTCGACGGTGGCGGACCATCGCAAGCCACTGAGAAACGTGCTAGTTTTCGAAATGTTGCAAAACATAGGCGAGAAAGGTAAAATTCTAGACTTCCCAAAAAGTCTTGCCATTGAAATTTCTGGATTTTAGTAGCAAAGATACATACGAACCACCGCCGGTTTGTATGGGTTCGTTACGCGTGGCCGAGACTACAGTGGTTCTGAGATGCTCCCAATGTAATACACCGTTGGAATTGTACGATGAGGATACAATTGGATTAGGCGTTGTTTGTTTGAGTACGTTCGTTCATCGAGAGCCAAGTTTAGCAGCACCGTATTTATTGAAAATATTGATGGCCGTTGCGAAGGTGGCTAATTTTGCTTATTATCCATGGCAATCGGAGAGGTGAGATGTGTGATTATGGTACTGATCACTGTCTGATCTGTCCTGACCAACTGATCAGGTACTGATCACTGTCTGATCTGTCCTGACCAACTGATCAGGTACTGATCACTGTCTGATCTGTCCTGCGTGATCCTGTCTGTGCTAAGCACTGATACAGCCTGACCAAACTTGTGAGATATGCGAATATAGGTATTGATCTGCTGATAAGTCCTGCATGATCCTATCTGTGCTAAACACTGCCTGATCAAACTTTCCCAGTATCCCCCGATCACTTGCACATACCCCTGATTTTTCAGCAACACCTTCGTACCAGGCAATTGCCGAAGCGTGGCTAGGCAATTTTTGCGCGTTGTCCTGCATCAACTGGCACCAAATCGCCTATTTTTGCAATTATTCCAAAGCGAAATTGGAGGTATACAAAAAACATACAATAGTCGCTGAGTGAGAATGAGGCAAGCCATTTTTCAGATGCCTGGTTTTTCAAGACAATCAGTTCATCATTGGCCGATTTCCAAGATCTAAATCCAGCTTCAGTATTGCAAATGCTACTCGATGTAAGTGATTTGGGGATTCAGCAAAAGACCAGGGCCGGTATTCTCATCTTCGGCTTAGGCTTGAAGTCGGTTTTCAGCCTATGCTTCAACATTGCTGAAAACCGACTTCAA
>JAQIWJ010000398.1:0-22143 GCA_034695185.1 Discolaimus major
CTGATCAGACAGTGATCAGCATGACATACCCTGAAGGGATATTATTAACTATATCCACATGATATTCCTCTTTGAAATGACCGAAATAGGATGCCATTGTACCAATGATCACCTACAAAATTGCGCAATTTCATCTGATCATTGATTGATCACTGATCAGGCCAGTGATCAGGCAGCTTACCACCATCAATTCACCAGGTAATGGGACTCTGAATCGCCTTTGGAACGGTGGACTGAGAAATTCTTTGATCACCAATAAAAATACGATACAAACGCATGCGATTATGATCGTTGCTTTATTGCTCTGATGAATATGTTTGAATAATTCGATGTACGTCTGAAATGATCAGATATCGATTATCGATTGCGGTCGCAATCGATCGCATGTTAGCACGCATGGCAAAAAATTGCGCAATTCGTACCATAACAATGGTTCCGGCTCCTGAATGCCGGGGTAGATGAGTGCCGAAAATATAATCCAGCTGCGATGTGAATACATGTACAGCAGCACCGGATGTAAATCCACCCACGAGATAATCGGATAAATATGATGAGATAAATCCTAATCTCATAAATCCCATGATGATCTGCAAATGCAGCATGTTTTGCATTTCCGATGCAAATTTGAGGCTTGCTTTTGGTCAAGAATTTTCAAGGTGTACTGTAATCGATGGCATGCTTGATTAGAGCCCATGGTTCAAATCCCTCCAAGGGCTTTGATTTTTTGCCAAAATTCTGACCACGCCTTTGACATGATCATACTCACCAACATGATTCCGGACAATAATGCAGTTGAATTTGCCAATTGCCAAGATGTGAAACAATCGTGTGATTGAAATATCGATTGATCAACCTCATATTCATTGCTGATATTTTGAGATGAATTTTTCAACACGGCTTCACAACCGCCCGAGAAATGTGAACTCGAATCGGGAAGGTGTTTGAAACGAATCGTGCCCATCATCAACGATATGACGGCCACTGAAAATCAATGATCATGATCGATTCCGATCAATCGATTATCGAATATACCTGTTCCAATAGCCGCATGCCTGGCTGTACCGATGAAAAAGTACAAAATCGTGGGCAAAAGATTGGTGTATAATCCAAATATGGGAGGTACCCCGACCAGACCGGCGTACGACATGCCTAAAATCGATCGATCAGGTACTGATCAGTCAGTGATCACATGATCATGCGGTCACCTTGAGGTATACTCATGATACCGACGGTGATTCCAGCCGTCAGATCATTTATCCAATCGAATTTCCAATTATATTCTCGAATCCAAACGAGAAACGGGAACATGCCCAATATGAAATTGATCAATCGATCACGCGAACATGCGCATTCTTTTTTCACTCTGATTACCAGTTTCCGTTTCAACGATTGACTCTTGTTTTTGTATCCGTATTCAGCATCGAAGTGATCCTGAAAAATGGTCATTGGCAGATCACTGTGCGAATTATCGATTTTTATGCTAATACTGTTGATCGCGATTTTCTACTGACACAGGAACTTTCTGGTGACATTTTTGGACTTTTTCCTGGACAATTATTCATGCTACATCGATTGATCACATCTTGATCACTCAGAAATCGATACATAAAAATCGATATTTCTGGTCAACTTCGCAAATACAAGTCTTAGTTAGACACATACGATTGTTGATTTACATTCAGCTGATCAGAATGCATCGTCTGATCATTTTAGTCTTGATCAAAAAAATCGATATGCGCATTTTTCTAAAAGCGGTCCACGTCTTTCCTATGCTTCAACATATAAGCCACACCCTTGAATTTTTGATCATTTTGGCAATTATCGAAAATCTGGAATTTCTCGCCTTGTACTTGGACGATTTCGGTGAATTTTTGTCCACGAATCGAGGACCTGAAGCCTCACATCTACGCCGAATTTCATCGATCAAATCGATATCGTCGTGGAGATAATCGAGAAAATGTCAAAAACACGTCAGTGTTTTGAAATCGATTATTTCGAATTTTGGGCGATCTAGTTGATCAATATCAACGATTTTTTACGCGAACATAGGGGACCAGGTGGTCTATATACTGTATCTGCCAAGTTGGAGCGCTCAGATCGATGCCGATCAAGAAATAATTGCTTAAACCGATTTTGAAATCCAGAAAATGTTTCTTTGATCAACTTTTTTGAATGCCCGAAGATTGCGTAAGCCTAAAATTCGAAATATTCACGCTATAATTTTCATTGGAATACTATTTCCGGGATAATCAATGGTGCTGATTTCGATGGTGATATCGATTTTTATTCATCTGATCAGGATTGATCGATTTGGCCGATCGGAGGAAAATGTTCGATTTTCCAACGCAGACGAAGCATATTGAACGCGTAGAAACGAGCCTGGCCAATCAGAATCAAGCACCGCCTTTTTCACCGCCAAGAGTGGTTCAGAGTAAAGTGATTGCATTTCGACGGCAGATTCTGAAAGGAGAAAAATCGTCATTCTCGTCTTGTGGTTTCGTTCTGATCAGTCATGTCCCTGAAATGGTGAAGAAATCTTGGTCAATTTCGAATGTTCAATAATCGATGAACGACGTCCCATATTGAATATTGGTGATCGATATCGACCATCAACGGATTGTCAATATGGTGGACGAATGGCGGATTGGACGGGATCGAGTGGCGAATGGAAAAGGAGCGTCCATCTAAATCAGGTGAGTACCCTCGGTGGGGTGCTCACTCCATTCAATTGCCAGAGTTGGAAGGCTTCGGTCATGCCAGAGTTGGACGTTGCCAGAGTTGGACGTTGCCAGAGTTGGACGTTGCCAGAGTTGGAAGGTCTCGGTCATGCCAGAGTTGGAAGGTCTCGGTCATGCCAGAGTTGGACATGGATGGACCTTCTTTTCTTTTTTTCGGTTCCAATGTGGACGGCGGAACGATCGGTGAAGAATGCGAAATTGGCCAAGCTGGACGGACGATGGAACGATTGGACCGCAAAATCGAACAATACGGACAATGACAACGGCGGAAACAATTTCGATGGGCAACTTCCGGATCCAATACTCCAAATTTGGCCGTTTCCATTGGTGGACGAACGATCAAGGCAGTGTTGGCTACGAATATGGATCAAGGTAAGTGAATTTTGCTATTTTTGATTAGAATAGGAATTCGCCTGCACCTCATGTGATCCATGCAAGTTGAGTTGGAAATGCCTTTTTCAAAGGCGTAACTATCGCCAATTTTTCAGGTCCGGACGTGTCTCGGTTTCAAGGACGATAAAAAAACGCCGTGATCCATGCGGGTTCCCTCAGCAAAATCGGTGCGAACGATCGATCAATCAACGAACGGAACAGGCGAGAAAAATCGACCAGGATCACCACCACGATCGGTACGGATGAAAAAGAATGATCAATCTGTGATTTTGAGATGATAAGATTGAATTTATGAATGAATAATTTCCATCACGTTTTATCCTTTCGTGCCATTGTCGTGAATTTATTGGTGTCGGTTTTTGACAAAGATAATTTTCGTGCTGTGCATGGAATGATAGGAAATCGCGTATTTTTCCAGTGTGATTTTTTGAGCTACATGTTTATGATGCATTTTGATGAAATTTTGGGGTGACCCAAAGTCAAAATTATGGTCAAATGTTAATAATGTGGTCATTGATCAATTGGTGATCGCAATCTTTAAATACACGATATTTTATAATTCACCAAATTTCAATGCGAACGTGAATTGTCCATGAATGAATGCATGAAAGGAATTTACGGAAATCATGATCAGCTTTGATAAGTAAAATTGGCATACTGTAGCTAATAATGAACGGTGTCACCAGTCCCTGATATGCCATGAACACGAACCGTAACAGCGGTTACAGTATCCCTGTTGGGTGATGATTTACATATGAGCAGATTGGATGATGGCATGCATGAAAAAAATCAATCGATCCATACAACATTTTTACGAATCTCTCAATGCTTTTGAGGCGGTTACAGTACGCCTTAGGTGGGCATACAGGTCGTTCCAAAAGTCGCTTCGCTTGGTTTGGCGGCAAATATCTCGAGCATTTCGCAATATTGGGGGCTGCATTTGAAATTTTATACTGATCAACGATTATTTTGCAGAAAACAGAGCCAAATTAGGCATGCGAATACATTTTCTTGTGCAATCGATCATGCTCTATCGATTAGCATCGTCGAAATTGATCGATCGTGCTCAAATCAGAAATCGATATTTCCGATCAACTTTTGAAATTTGCATCCAAGAGAAAAACTAATGACAACATGATGATCAGCGTGCCGATCTTGTCTAGAAAACATGCTTCCAGTGCATTTACTGTGTAAATTACTGATTTTGACTGTTTGAATTTTGCCTATACTTTACGCAGGATCATTGATCATGATATTTTTTTATACAGTTTGAAGCAAAATGTGGCATATGGATATATTTCCTGGACAATCGAGCACCGGGAATCGATTGATGAACTCAAAATCGACCTATCACTTCTCTGCCGGAAGTTGATCATATTGATCACATCTCTAAGTATCGATCGCACAGCAAAATAAGTGTGATTTTTAGAATCAGCACGATCAATTATCTCAGAAAACACGCATTTCCTGCATTGATCACGTGTATTAAAAAATCTGAAATTTTGGAAATTTGCCAGTGCTTTAGCACATGATTTTCAATAGGTGATTTCGAACAATAGATAAATGTACAGACGTTGTATATGGATGTTTTCCTGTACAACCGACGACGCTGCATCCATTGATCACGGTCTGATCACTCAAAAAGCGATATTTGAGAAATCGATAATTTTGATCAGCTTTTTAAATACGCGCGATATTTGAATTCTGACAACGCCAAAAGAAGCAGCATGGGTTTCTTATTAGGAAAACATGTCAATTTCATGGCCATATCATCATTATAAGGATTTTGAGTGGGATTGAAAAACTTGGATTTTCCCGATATTTTTACATAGGGGGCATTTTTGCCAATAAACAGTTCGATTTATGCAGCCGATTATGGGCAAATCGGCATGGATTTATACACAGCAGATAATAGCATATCATCTGATCAAGTAAATGTTGATCAGAAATCGATTAATTGATATTTTTGATCAGGTATATACAGTTGTAAATACTCTGCATTCGAAACGCTGCCCTGTTTTCCATTGAACGAAATTTCAAAAGTGATATTATAATTTCGAGAAAAACAAAATACTCGAAAATCCGATTCCGAAAGTACAAGACGAATTGTCGGTAAAAAATTTTTTCTTCGACCATTCGTCGGAATTTCCAAGTGGACATCGTTTTGAATTCTGTATTTAGAAAACGATTTGAGCAAAGGTAAACACTCGAATTGTCGACCAATTTTACATTTGGCGTAAAAGAGTTGTAAAAACAAGCCTTGACACCACGACACGGGCGCTTTTGTGTTGGATTTTCCACAAAAAAAAAAACATGTCGAGAAAGTCGTGTTTCATGGTATAAATTGACAAGGAAATGAGAAGAGTCTATCTTTTCATGGAACTAGTTTCTTTCGGACAAAGAAGTTTTGCAAAGGTTCTTGAAATTTTCGAGGACGTGTCATGTTACATGATACTTCCGGATCATGAGGGTTACTGCAGGTTCAGATTGCGCAATTTGTACTGAGAAACGTGCATAGCCTTGATTGCGCAATAAGAAAATTCAAGATTGCTCGATTAGCATCCGGATGATTGCGCAATCGGCCTTGACGAGAGGCTTACCAAATTATAAACCGGTCTTTGTACGGCCACTTTGGCGTTCATGATTTGTGGATCGTTCATCTTTCCGCCACGTATTGCCGATGATAAATTCGATAGTGATCTGAAGAATTGACTTATACTCGGTTTCTTGATCTTTTCATCCGAACAAGCCTCGGGCTTAGGGGGCTGATCATCGGGATTGGCCAATGTACAAATCACAGTATTGTACGCTGATGGATCCCAATTATCCATGATCCAAGAAAGATTTAGTCAACGCAACTTTTGGTCCAAGTCACGCAGTGAATGAATAAAACTGAATTCCAATACTGTACATGAATTGGCCGCTGGTTAAATGCGGACCAAACCGGGTCTAAGGCGATTCAAAAAAACTTTTCCAGAACTTACACCCGATTGGTGCCCGGGAATGATCACGTGATCATACAGTGCACGTTTTTATTGTACAATAGAAAACAGGTTTCTCGTGTCAGTTTTTAGCCTCAGTTGTGTAGTGAATGGGAATTTTGTCACAATTACGATTCGAGAAGTTTCCAATTTCGGCCACGTCTATTCGTGGATGAATGGCACATGTTTACAGTATGATCAAATCGTGATCAAATCTAGTTACCACTGCACTTTTGCAGCAAACCCGATTCAGGCCGTAATGACGCATTACCTTGATATTTTCATAACAGGTTATCATAATAAAATGTAATTTGGCATCAACCAATTCTAATCACATAACCAGACTGGATTCAGCTAATGCCTTTACTAGGCTGCAATAAAAACGTGCCAATAAATAAGCACATTCATAAACCATATCCAAGATGTGCAAACACCACTCGACTGTATCAACAATGACGAACCATCTTTACAGTTGCATATTCTTCTTTGACGACACCGTCATGGATTCTGGATCCCCGATTACATCCGCGGCTAACGACTTGGCCAATGCTTCGACAGATGGAACTTCGTTCAACGTCAATTGCATCAATTCCAACGGATATTTCTCCCCACCATAACCCAATAAGCGTCGATAAATATTCTTGGATGCACTGAAACGAAGATGAGCAGTCAGCTTTGCGGTTTCACTTCGTCAACCATATGCTTACCAATCGAACGGACTCGTAATAAATCCGCCTCTTCTCCAAAGCAACGCCGCCAATGCTCTGGCCACTATGTAGGAATGGTACTTCGCTCCATACGGTACCAAATGTTCGAATACCAATAATCGATCGAACGACAGCGTTTCCAGATTCAATTCTCGACCAACGGATGCGCAAATATCCTCCAATCGAGCGTGTTCCGGGTCGATTGAATGCAGACGAAGATCGATGATCGCCAGTAGACTCTGGTGGAGCGATTCGGCTGATGCATTCTTGCGGCTGATGGCACGATGCCTGTCGAACGATTGACCGAACAGCGGTTGAGCAGCCTACAAAGTAAAGATTTTAGTATCATGTCAAGAATGTAAGCGATTACCTTACGTTTTCATCAGAGACGTAGTGCTCCATAAACGTAGATGGAATTTCGGCCAAATCCGTGCTGCATCTTGTCCCTGAAAATCAATATTTTCCTAAGCCTCGAATCGGCAATAATCGATAAAGCTTACCAGACACATGTTGATATCTCGTCCGTCCAACCAACGTATGAAAGGCGTGTCCAAACTCGTGCAGAATCGTTTCCACTTCCGTGCCGGTCAATGGTATCGTTGAATTCCAATGGTCAGCATCCGGTTGGTCGTGTCCGGACGATTTCGGAGGCGTCAGTCGAAACGAAAGGACCACTATTGGTGTTTGATACGCATCGCCGCCAGCTTGCTGAACGCCGGTTGAACGTAATTCTCTGCCGCATCGAACTGTGAAATGAGCTTCGCCACATTTCCGATCTCGGTCGTACCAATCGCAATACACGACGCCCAGCGGTTTCCCAGGTCTTTCAGCATCGTACGCTACCTGAAATCAAAGGGAATTTTAGCTACTCCAAAGCAACTGATAATAGAACTTACCAATTTTGTTACTGTAGCATCCCATACTTCTTCTTTATCCGGCATCTTCCTCTCGAATCGTAAGCCGGTCAACCGCTCCGCCAATGGATTAATTTTATCGCATACCAATTGATTCAACGATACTACGACCGTGTCCGGATCCTCGTTCTTCGATAATACTGGCAACTGTCCGTGTTCCAATTCTCTCGAAGACGATCCGATTGATGGTGGCAACGCATCGGTTCCATTCTGGCTCGTTTTCAATTCGTCGATCAGCGTGATCAGGAATTGATTGACGTGCGTCGGTGTTTCCAAGAATGATCCTTTGACCGCACGTTCAGCGAACGAAGTATAGCCGACCAATAGTGCCAATCGATGTCTCAACGTCAGTAGAGTCTTCAGGCGATCTCCTTGGCGACGACGGAAGTCCTCGTTCGTATTTCTCACGCGTCGAACCGCTTTGCATTCGTGAGCGTTTCGGACGAATTCCGAACCGGTGGCGAATATGGCCGAATGGTATTCGATGAATTGACAACGCTAAAATAGCTTTATTGCCGATATATTCAGCAAAACCATACGCATCGATTACCTGAGCATCGGGTAAATGGACTCCGCTCAATTCCATATCGTCGATCAGTAATTTAGTGACGCGACGGTCGATGTCGTCCATTTGTTCACGGCAGGCGGAATCCGCATCGTTGGTTTCCAACGATTGACGCAGGACCATGTAAATATCACGATTCGAATTCAAGCTGCAACAGAAGGCCATCATGAGCCATTAGTATTTAGCCAGCAAGGAAGACGCCAGAGGAAATATCAAATAAATTACCTTTCAACAAATTGGCCCAATTGGCTGACGCAATGTTCCGCTTCATCGGCGAACGAAAGAACGGGATGAACCATGCGAATACATTCGGCCTAAAATGGAAATACTGTAGCCGATCTATTGACCGCCGAAATTTCCAATACATACCATATCAGCCGCTTGACAAATCGTATCGGATAATTCATCCAAAACGGATACTAATTTCCGTTTCCTTTGTCTACCGGCCAACGCTTCGGCGCATAACGATCGGCCTTTCTCGTATACGTGATCGGTCAACGCTCGAAAATCCTTCGGATTTCTCACCGTTCCCAAACCGAATAAACCACCCTAAAAATTAGGAAATTTTCAATAAATAATCCTCCCGCCAGAATAAATCAGGGATTATTAAATTATACTAACACCTTATTCGGCAGTGAATCGACGCTAAATCGTCGATGTCCACATCGAATAAACCCAGTCAATATCCTCGGCGATACGAGAACGAAATTTCTCAATAAATTCATTACACGAATTTCTGATGGCATTTCTCAATTAGAATTACGTGCAATTCAGTAGGATGATGGCTGTACTAAGTATCTAACACGTCGATAAATATGGATCACATGAATTTCATTAACAAACATCCAAATATGGAAAACCAAACAGACTTTTGATAAAGAAAACCGGAAAAATCATTGCCCGGAGGGAGGGGCGTCGACAGGATCGATCGAACTATTGAGCCTTCGATTAGCCGTGACGGATGTTGCATCACGGCTACTACAAATAATCGCTTATTCGATGGAGTCGCAAAACTGGTCAGCTGTCTGCCTGCCAGATGCTCTCGATATTTCTTCCAAAAATACCGATTTTCAATCGATTTATCGATTAAAATCGACAAATCTTCTGCTCCTGTCATCTTTAGCCGGTTATCTCGTCGCGAATACGCGTAGCATAGTTTTTAGTTAGAAAAAGTGAATTTTAAATTCGCTTTCGCTGAATGTACGGTGAAAGTTCGGTTGATAATGGGATTATCGAATTCCCATTGGATATTTTATCGAGATTATGCGATGCTAGTGAATTATGAGCGGCTGATTTTCGGTGATATTCGGCCAGGAATCGTGGCTAATAGATTATGACGTAGGTTTAGAGAATATAAGAAAGTTTTCAAGGTCATTTTCGTGTTCTTGATAATTTTCCCCGTTGCGTTTTACTGGGTCTCGATTTCTGCCAGTCGGATAGCAGATGGCCGCGATTGCGTATTGCTAAGATTTTTGACGTGGTTTAACGTAGAAAGCTGGAAATAGCTTTTCCTGATTAGCTCTTTTCTTCACGAAGATGAGCTGTTCGCCATTATTTTTTCCTAATTGGCCTCTTATCAAGCGGCGTCTAAAACGCATTTTCCCATCCACGCTTTTCTCGGTGGCTGAGTTTTTTTTTATGTGGGAAAGAAAGCGAGTTGCTTTTTCCCCCTTCATTGACCCATAGCGGTCGATGTAATAGCGAGAGAGTTGTGACTAGATTCCCATAGATATATCTTTATGTCCGCCGGGTTTTTTCTATGTTAGCTATGTCCTTCTCATGTGTCCGCGTTATAAGCTGGCCGTCGAGGCGCGATCGATCATAGGAAACGCAATTGTAACAACGTTCCCCCTATCGCCCATTGGCTGACCACCAGTATTCTCATATTGCTAGCTAACTCACCGGCGGCGTTTCTAGCTAAAAGACACAGAAGATGGGAAAGTTCCATCCATGTACATGTCCCCTGTCCTGCCTGAAAAAGACCCTCCATATATGCACCTTCATTTGAATGATAGTGAGTGTCTTCTTTTATAGGGATTGCGAAAATATTTATCTTCATTGGACGACGATCGGGCACGTTCAAGACAATCACGGGATCAAAATGGCCATGATTGGATCAAAATGTGGGCTTTGAATTGTTCACAATCGATCAAGAACTATGAATCGTCTTTTGCGACGAGTTGGAGGTAAGAACATGTGTTATTATCTTTGATCTGGTCATAAGCAATGCTTTTTCTTCAGGCATCAAACGACTATTCTTCGGAATACTGGCATTTCTCGCCATATTCTATATCGGACAAACGCTGATGTTCAATGGTAATACATCAAAAGGTATGCAAATTTTTCTTCATGTTCACATGAAAACTGATCTGAACCATTTCCAGGTACCGATTCTACCAAATCCGGTGCTCAAACGGTAGTTGCAAATAATTCCGTGGTACGCGTTGTGGCCAGTGGCGAAATCAACGTTGGAACTGGCAATCCAGCCGAGAACAAAGCCGGTTTATGCGACGTGGACGCCGTGTGTCCTCAATCCACATTGGTATTCACCGTTCGAGCGTTGAGGAATAACGAGGGCAGTGATCAAGAGAGGCCACAATTCTGCGTCAATGGTCAAATGTAAGTGCTATTTGTTATTTTCAAGCAAGTTCTCTAGCTAGTGATGCTTCATTTTTCCAGCGTATCCAGTGCCCCTACCGCGCCGAAAACGGTATCAGTGGCGGTTGTCACAGGTAAATTTCTTTGCAAATTGGTTGCATACTAATCTTACGCATCTTCCCCTCATTTTAGAGTCCAAGCAAACGATGGAAGAACTGAAGCATTTCGACGTTTCCGTTGATGGTAAGCTGCTCAATTGCTCATCATTCCGAGAGAATTACAGCGTTTTATTTCAGATAAAGAATTGCGGGATTACCTTCTCCAATTGCAACATCGGAGCGTTGTATTTCTTTCGTCGGCTGGTGATGTAAAGAACAGGTGAGCATATGTCAATATTTGCGCATTACGTTTGCAATTGTGCAAAAAATTGCGGCATTGCATTCGCCCTCGTTTTTAGAGTAAAAGAAGAGACGAAGAGCGTACTACGAACTCAATTTGGTGCTAAGAATGATACGCCGGGTATTTCGTCGTCGAGCTTCGTCTTCATTGGTCAGAAAGGATTGAAGCCGGGTATCGCGTTGGACAAGTACGACGATGCAAAAACGCAGAATGGGGCCGATATGGAATTGCGCGGGTGTCTGCAAGTTCCGAGTAAGCTGGCACTTCGCTGAAGACTGCTTGAGGAGATCTGAATGTATCCTTGTTTCAGTGGGTGAATTGCAAGCGGCACCGGCAGCAGCACCCGTCAGCCCTGTACCCGCGATGAAATTGGGTCAAGTGGTGCGTCGTGATTCCATCAGTTTCGGTCCTGCGGTGCGGAATTGCGGTTCTGAGAAGCCATGTCCGAGACAAGAATTCTCGGTTTCCGTTTATTCGGGGAAGAATAAAGACGACGAACCGAAGATTTGCGTGGATGGAAGATTGTAAGCGTTGTTTATTTCGCTTGCCAAATTGCAAGCAACGTGTGCTTGCAGTGAATGCAATGCATGCGCATTTTCAGGATCATGAGCCGAAGCCTGAACAAGGGTGGACGTGGATTAAACGCGGTCATATTGAATGCGACGACCAAGCGGATATTACGCGTTGGCCATTTCGACACCTATGCAGAAGGTATGTTGTTGACTTGCTGAATTCGGCGTTTGCTGAGATGAGCTTTGTTTATAGATAGCAGTTCGCTGGAAGTATTCCTGGAAGAGATGGTCGACGGCGAGATGGTCATCGTGGTCAGTTTCGACGAGGCGTCCACGCATTTTTCGGCCATGCTCAAGCAAATGTTCTACGAACTCGGCAGCGCGTTGGTGCAGAATTTGAAATTCCGAGCTTCGTGGTTCTTGGTTGGACAGAAGGGCATATCAGGATTCTCGCCGTTCGAAGAAGTAAGTGGTTTTCTGGATTTCTGCTGATCTCTATTCAGTTATCTTTGTCTTTTCAGTTGAATTTTGCTACTGGAAACGATTGGGCGAAACCGGTGGATAAGAAATTCTGCGTACCGCCATTCTGTAAGTCTCTGAATCCAGAATGATATCGTATGGCTAAGATGGTGTTATTTTAGTGGATGGCATAAGGGTCCGTGCGGATCCGATCATTCAACCTCGCAATGAAGCCAAACGTCATTTTTGCGAGAAGCATGATGGATATGAAGAATTCTGCGAAGGTATGTTCTGCCCCTTTTTGGCTTAGCTGCCTGATCAACTAAGTGGCCGGATTTTAGACAGCAACGTGGACGATCCAATAATGCCAGCACCGTTGGTCAACCGATCGATGAACGGAAATCCAATTTTCAAGGTTCCCATCTTGATTGTATCAGGTATGGATTACTGTAGCCCAGTAGCTGCAGCCACTGCATGCCTTCTGTTTTCAGGCTTGGCTCATAATTCGCTGCGATTATGTTTGGAAACGTTGATACATCAATCGGGCATCGATCCGAAATACGTTTTGGTCACTTACGACGAGAATTACGCGGAATCGGGTGAATTGGCGAAGCTATTTCAATTCAAATCGAAGGCCGTGACGTCTAGTGGATCGTACACGAGTACGTTGAGTAAGCTGATTGGCGTGTTTATGATATTGACGGTGGTTTTTTTTATTTCAGCTCAATTGGCGAAATCGTTCGATTCTGTTTGGGAGCTTTATCCGGATGCGGTAAGCAAAGCGCGGATTTCTTGTTCGGCTTGATGATCGGGATATCGGTTTCAGGACGTATCCATCGTGATCGAGGAAGAATTGATGGTCACGGCGGATTTCATGTATTTTATGGCTCAAATGCTGCCAATTTTACGAAGCGACCAAACTTTAACTGCAATTTCCGCCTGGAATATAAATGGTAAGCCCGTTTAATTTGGTTCCGTCTGGGCTAATATATGGATTGTTTTGCAGGCTTTACGGACACTTCAACGTTGCCCGAACTGGTTTATCGCGTGGAGGATTTTCCGGGGCTGGCGTGCATGATTCGAAAGGAGACCTATGTCAAATATATGCAGGGAAAGATGGACGAATGTTGTTCTGCGAAGTAAGCTCTGTGTACTTTTCTGATCACTGAATGATCGAATCTTGTTTTTTAGGGCCTGGGAAGGCTGGAATATCAATCCAAATGGTCGACCGCTTCGCATGATCGTGCCGGACGTGTCCAGAGTGATTCGAAGACATATTGACGGGTTAGGAATGAGTGATCCGAATGTGGAGGAGATGTTTCATCGCGACAGAGCTTATTCAAAGTAAGTACTTTCATGTTGCGTCCATACCTGTGGTATGGACGAATCCTATGCATCCGAAACATGGATTATTCGTCCAGATATTGGATGATTGGTCGGAAAATTACTAACTTCGTGCTCTTTCAGATCACCAGACGTTTGGATTACGAATTCCAAATCAGTGTCGTCGGACGAGATTTACGACGCCCATCTGGGATTATTGATCAACTCATCGACGCCATTGAACGCCAGCATGGTATTGAAAGAATGTTTACAAGCGAGAACGCCTCGAACGCAATCGCAAACGGTGCCTTCCTCGACGCCGCCATTATTCTTCTGGAAACTTATTCGTGGTGCCGATTCGGAAACGACGACATCCAGAAGCTATGTACTGTACTACGAAGAATCCAACGATCGAACGCCGCAGCAGTTGAGATTCGTACGACGATTGCGAAGATGCTTCGGATTGTATTTCTCCAACGATCGGGACGTGGTGGCCAATGCGAAAGCGGATGATGATCGTGCCAAGAATGCGTCGACGTCGAAGAAGGATTTCCGATCCTGGACTCGTCGCGGATTGTACAAAGGCGTGTTACGATTCTCGTATCGTGGTCATTCGATATTCTTGATCGGATCGCGGTCGCCGTTTTATCGCAAGAAACAATCCAAACTGGCCAGACGACGCGATCAGCAACGGCGGTAGTGTTGAGTAGAAATTCGGAACTTTATCATCAATTTTTATCCGGGCCAAAAGTATTTATCCGTTGATGATATTTTTAATACTTTATCCGGGATTTATGGCAAGAATGTTTTCGTTTTACGAGGATATTTGCTTCGCAGCTAATCTCAATCTTATATTTATGCATAATATGATGTCCATTTGGAGAATCCGATCTTTTTCAAAAATATATACGCCATTCTGATTATGCCTGATCATTTTGATCATATGTATCGATTATTCCCATGAATCAATCATCAAATCGATGACTTATTGATTGATCATGCAACGATATTGGAATGTATGTCAAAAATTGCGCAATTTCAATATTTCAGTGCACTGGGACATGAAAATTCATCGCATTCCATAAGAAATTAAGAACAGGTACACATACATTAAAATAATCGCACATTATTGTCGCAAAAACATAGGCAATTACCAAACACGGCTGATCGCAGGCAAAGCCGCGAATACGGCCGACAAAGATAGCATCAATCACTCACGATCGGTCATTATCTTATAAAGATACAGCGATTTCGTCCCTAACGCCGCCGCCACTGGAACGGTTTCGAAATCGTAATCGGCCAAATGGAGCATCTTGTCGAAACTGCCAAACGCCTTCGGAGCATCCGAGACATGTTGGCCAGCCGTTGCGTCCCATAATTGAAGCTGAAATGAAGACGCTTTTATGCTGATATAGAAATTACAGCCCATAGAGGCTAAACACTCACCTTATCATTGAATTCATCATAAACCAAGCTCAATAACGAATTGCTCTCCGGATCCGGATGCGGAAATAACGCATTTCGACACATGTACAATTGCTGGCGCCCATTGGCGAATGATCGGACCGTATTGCAACTGATATGCGGCTCGATTTTGGTCGGATCCGTTGCGGCGTTTCGATACGATAATTCTTGCAGCTAAAATGATGGGTAGTGTAAATCTCAACGCGATCACAATCATGAATGAAGCTTACCACATGTTGTACTCGTTCTCGATTCGAACTCGGCCCGAACGACGTCAATAAATGTTGAGTATTCTTGTGATACGATGTCGATGTGATTTTATCTGAAATATAAAGGCTCTAGTATTTTGCATAAAACTTCCAGAAATGTACATACTTTCATTAACCAAAATATGAGGCCGATAATCCACTGGCGATCGTTGTTCGAGAAATATCAATCGATCGATCATAGACACTAATAAACCGCTGACGCTAGAAAGGAAGACTGGTGAAAACTACGCCAAATGGCGATCAAAGAAAGCTTACTTTGCATTCGAAATGACGTCCACCCAATGTAATCCGACGATTCCTTTATTCCCGCAATCGAACGTATCCACTGCTCTCGACGCCGACGTTCCACCATCGCTTCCTTGAGATCCGAGAAGCGGCATCCGGGTGTCGTACAATTTCACTTTCCCATTTTGCGTGCCGGCAAATAAATAATGCGTTTCTCCGGATTTCCAGCAACAGCTCCACAATGGTTGATTGACGCTCCAGCTGAAACGAAATCTATATTAGCCTGATTCAAGTTGAACCAAGTCCTGTTTACCTTTGTACCAAAGAATCGCTGTGCATGGATGTGATTTTGAGGCATTTATCCATTGAAGCCGTTAATATGACGCCATCAGATGCTGGCGTGAATTTGACGTCGCGAATACATTGAGAATGGATGCGAACAAATTTGCTGGTACGCAACAATCCGGTATGGACCTGAAATTGGAAACTTTCATGAGGAACAGCAAGAGCAAAGGATACGAGAGCTTACCTTGGTCAATCCGTAACCAGGGAATAAATGTGATGAGGTCTTCGACGATGCCACCAGCATGGATAAGTGAGGCGAATAATCCATCACACGCGCTTCGCCGTCTTTGCAAATTTCTAATCGCTGCATCGGTTCCAATATTGCATTCGAGGATCGCCTGGGCGTTGGCAAGGCGAAACGTGAGGAGCACGCTGGGATGTGCCGATCAGTCGTAGCGGTTGAAGTACCATCAGCTGGTTCGGATCGATTGCTAAAATTAAAATGCTGATTAGATATTGAAGTCATCGCAGAGATTTTCCGCTTACCCCATAACACGCTGTCGTAATTGCTGAAGTTCCTCTTGTAATCGACGAACGTCTACTTCACGTTGTTGACGCAACGAGGCCAATTCGATTTGCAATTTCTTCTTCTCTTCACGTTCTTTATCCCGTTCCTTGACAGCTTCGTCGCGTTCAGACGTATCCAGAATCTGAAACAAAAAATCATCAGTCAACAATTATTACAAAGATAATAATTTACCTTTACACCTCTGCAATAATGGTCTCGGATCTCCGTCCGTTTCGCTTTTTGCTTGCACGTCGGGCAGAAACTGCGCAATTTGTTTTGGCCACTGCCGTTTTGTTGAAACCATCGCTCGATGCATCTGAAAAAATCAATGATCATAATAAATCATCGAATCCATATAAATACCGCTTACCTTTTCCCAAATAAATGACCGCATCTCAAACACGACATTCGATGACCGCCCGTGGATGTGTAAGGCTCGAAACAAATTGCACAAACCTGAAAAAAGAGCGTTGCATTTTTCATTGAAAATTGAAAAAATGGCAGTACAAAATGTCGCCAATTTTTCGATATAATTAAGCCCTCAAAATTCAAAATCAGAGACCAAAATCTACTTACATTATCATCATCCTGGCTATCCTGATCCGTCGACGTCGAAGCCGCTGCTACGGGTTCTTGACGATTATGCGAATTCGTAGAAACTTCATTATAAATCACATCCGGTTCCTGATCATCGATCAGTATCGCCTGTGCATCAGGCAAATTTTCCATTTCCTTGAATGAAATCGATGATCTTTAAAATCACATTAGAATTTTCACAAATTCCGAAAAATCTAGAAATTCTAGAATTTTTAGCATTTCCGCCTGCTAGCAGACAGCCTAGAATTTTGATATAAGCAGCTTCCACAAACGGTGGCAATTCGAGCGAGCTCGGGCGAAAATGAACAGTCGGTCGTGTGCTTTTGGTGTTCTCTTGGTGTTCAACGATCGATATTAATTTTCGGCGATCTCCATCGATCGATCTCGATTAGGAATTATGTCGGAAGAGAAGGATTCATCGTCGCGTCGAAGGAGGAATCGCGGTGGTCAAACGACGTTGCAAACGAATTGGAAAATCACCGAATACAAAACGGAACGAATTTCGATGCCCGATTCGAGTAGGCCGATGGAGAAAACGACTTGTATCACCAGCGAAGGATGTTGTCAAATTCAATCGATCCCGTCCAAATCCGAAACCGCCTTCAATTGTATCGTACTGATCATGATGGGCGTCGGCGTTTTGGTCGTGGCCAATTCGTTGAAAGGAAACGGGAAATGATCAAGACTGATCCAATGATTCGAGATGAAATCGTGATCAAAATTTTATCCTCGTGATCGATTATCTTCAGCACGGTTTGCTTGCCGTAATTGTATTCGTGCGCGTTATTCGATGGGTATTTTTCCGAGAAAAAAACATGCGAGTACTTTCAGCCTCGTGTATTTTGATCTATTCATGCATTTAATTACTGAATCAATTATTACCCCATCCCAATATTATCAATGAATTTCGCTTCCACAAAATGCAATATGAACATTTTTGAATCCTTATCAGCAGATCAGTTCAAATAATGCAGTATTCGTGATTGCGCAATTTTTTGTAATCGCCATATCCAAATTACGGCGTGACGAGAGCTTTTTCTTCGCACGAAGCTCCTTGTAATCGCATAACGGCCATTTCCGTGATCCCGTGATAATGAACGAACGCCGCAACGACCACGAATAAGTGGAATAATTGATGGCTTTGAAACTGAAAAGAATCAGTAATATCAGTATATGATATACTATAAATTCATATTCATCTTACCCAAATATCGCATTTTCCGGGAAAGAATCGTTCCGGAATTCGCATGGCGTACAATACCGTTCCACAAACGTACAATCCGGCCATCAGTAGCAGCCAACCGAATCGAGCTTCATTGACAGCTGCCCAATATCCTTCGGTGATGAGGAAATGCAATGATGGGACGATTCCGGATATTGCCAGGCAGAAGAACATGCCTGGAAAAATAGGTCCATCTTGTGGATTGCCTTGTATTCAAAATCAGGGATACGCTTACCTGCACGTACTGGCCTGAACAGTGGCTCGGAGAATTTATCCAGCAGCGAAACAACCACGCATCCGATGCCCAAAACGACGATCGACGTCATGTACGCAATTTTTGCCTCTCGACGGCAGTAGAAAGAATAGAATAACCATGGTATAAATGAACCGACGATCAACAGCGTAATTCCAACGTAATCCAGCCTAAAATGAAACGATTTTTCCATTATGCATATCAGAGACATGTCTGCGACTCAAATTCTAGCAAGAAAACCGTACTTACTTGCAGAATAAACGTCCAACTCGTTCCGAATGACAATTGACCGTGTGGAACGCGAACGAGAGACCCAAACACGCGATTGCTCCAGCGAAATACGCCGAGAATACCAGCTTCTCTTGGGTTTGAACTTCGTGCGACGGTCGGGTGAGGAAGAATGCAGCGATGCCGAGGAACGCCACGCAACCTGAAAATGAGGATTCAATTATAGAGGCAGCTAATAACAAGACACCTCAGTCCACATACCTAGCATATGGCTCCAAATATTTCCGGTTTCATTATGCACACGGAAAATGGACGTGAAGCAAGCTCGAAACGACGGCAATGGCGGTCGATATCCGCTATGCAGGAAATCATTGTCTTGCAACCATTCGGGTAATGAATAAAAATGCGTCGCCTTCCACGAAGCATCCCACACCTAAAAAATCAATGAATTTTAATGGATGCAATTTGAAAAGAATTAATTCTACGCTTACTCTTTTAACAAATTGTTCCGCATGCTCTTTCGCCGAATCGAAGCCGGGAAAACAGAATCCAATCTCGTCGTCCACTTCGTCTTCAATACTCGACGAACTGGGATGACGATCAAATAGAAAATTCATTTCCTCGAACGGTCCATGAATTTCGTCGTGCTCGTTTAATCCGAGTTCATCGATTTCTTCTTGAATATTTCGTAATAAGGACGGACCGTCTTCGGTATCCGAAGGCACCGTATTCCAACAATCGTCGTCGCTGATATTTTGATCATTTTCATCCGCCAACCGGAAATTCGCATTTCTATCGTTGACCACGATTTCGATGGGCGGCGGATGAGATTTCGACAGGTTTACGGTAATTATGCCATCACTAGCAGGCAAGGACATACTGGATTATAATTTGGCAGATTATAATTAAGTTCTAAAATGTGAATGTTTATAAAAAAATCGATAATTTCCAGAATTTCCAGAAATAAGCAACCCCGGGTCATAGCAGACACGCGCACACCCAAGGGCGAGCAAGCAAGAATTCTTATGACAAAATTCAAACTGCCTAAAATTTGCTCAACATGGAAGTACGGCTACAGTATGCCATAAATTTCCGAACATCAATAAATCAATACTAGACGCGAAATTTCGAGATCCATCACATTTTTTCTCATCATTACACGCGCTAGTACCGAAAATCATTGCCAATCTAATCAAGTAGTGAGGGGGTAAGTTTGAGCAAAAATTTCGAGCTTGACAAGCGATCATCTTTCCATTCATCATCGATCAAATTCTTTGTTCCTGCGCGTTCACATTTCTTCTCACCAATTGGATCGAATTCCTTCGCCGTGCGACCATGGCGGGAATGCACGCGTGTTCCCGTTCAAATACTCGTGCATATTCGGCAACCAATTGACCACGCAACAATACAAGGCGCTTCGATTCACTTTCATGGACGGAATTTGCATCCACGAATTGTTCCTCGGATCGTACGCTTCGCAATCAGCTATCGTCGTAGCCCCGTTGAATCCTCCGGCCACCACGATCTGCAAAAAAATGCATTGGTTAATCACATGCTCGATTAAATGCAGACAAATCAGCTTACCTTTCCATCGATACATTCGATTCCGAAATTGCTTCGACGCGTACACATGTCCGACAAATCCTCCCAACGTCCAGTACGTGGATCGTACCTAAAAATGTTGATCCATGTTAAATCCAAGCATCCCAAACGCATTGAAATGTCTTACCGTTCTGCGCAACTGTGCCGATTCTGCCCATTGAATCCGCCAGCTACGTACCTGAAAAAAATCAGTCATCGGTGATTTGTTATTTCCGAAAATCACGAATAAACTTACAACATGCCATCCATGGCCGTGCATCCAACGCCGCTTCTTCGATGACGCATCGGAGAAGCCAGAATCCAACGATCAGCATTCGCATCGTAATACTCCACTGAATCCAGGCAATCGTTGCCATTGAAACCGCCTAAAAATCCAGATCCATCAGAATCACGCAACGCCTGAATTATCCGAAAAACTTACCAGTGATGTACAATCGATCGGAACACGCCGCGGCATGGGCATCGCTTCGCTGAAATAAAAGACCAGCATTAAGAATTTTCGAATACGATAAGAATTCATGAACACTCACAGCCGACGAGAACGGCGACACCAACGACCATTGATTGTCTTTGGTATCGTAACGTTCGACCGTGTTGATTCTGTGATGACCATCGTAACCGCCCAACGCCCAAATTTGATCATTGAACAACACCACGCTGACGTAACATCGCCTGTGATTCATTGGAGCCCGTTCCGCCCATTGTTTCGTCAGCAAATCTGAAATAAATCGCACCATTTTAATACACGAATCATTCGAATGAAATTTCTGCTTACTCAATTTTCGGACGGAATTAAAATAGTTGTGACCATTGAATCCGCCGATCATCCACAATTCTCGATCTCGTACCACGCATCCGTGATATGCGCGCGGACCATTCGGATCGCTCACCGAGAGCTAAAATATGGGTGCATTAGATTTAATCAAATTTCAAACAAATCTTCTTACCTTCGTCCATGAGTGTACTTTGCGATCATACGCTTCGATCAAACCCGTGGGCGCACCACCGCTCCAACCGCCCACCGACAACAATAGTTGACCCGGTTGACGTGGTTCGCATGTTTTGTTCTCCACCATTTCCAAGACTTCACGACCGGCCAACGGGAAATTGCAGACGTATTTGTAGGCGTTTCCGATCATATCTCGACACGATTCGTTCGATTTGACGTATTCATTGGCTCGGATACGATCCAACGACGAGCAATCGATCAAACCGAAACGTACGTTCGTGGCCAAACGTCCGACGTATTCGCGACGATTCTCCGCGTCGTAATTTATCCAACGTTCGATGACGTTCCAAATGATCTCCTCGTTCTTCACGTTCAACTGATCGCTTTTCGAGATCTCGTCTAATTCGTCCAATTTACAATGAAGCAAATCTTTGCTCTTCTCGGCCACCTGAAAGAAAATTTTTCGGGTTTAAAAATAGTACTGCCTGGCATAAAGCACGGATTGCTTACCGCTTCGAAATTCTCGGCCGTATACGACCACGCTTCGTTGGCCAAATCTTTGAATCCGTAATAACGCGCCAGACGAAGAATACCCAGGCAATTACGGACGCTCAAATTTCGGATCAAGAATTGACAGCAGATTCGTACCAGAGTGTGAATTTCGAAGAAATCCGCCCACGTCAATAAATCTTGAACGGTCGTCCAATTGAGATCGTGCACGAAACGAACGTAGGCGTATTCCACGATTTGACGCAACGTGTGACTGGGCACGTCTGAAAATCGGATTGCGGTTTTTAACAGACGTCTCTCGCCTCAAGCTTCCGAAATGAAAAAGAATCGTAAAAATTTATCTTACCATTCAATTTCAAGGTTTCTTGATTTTTCTCCATGA